>JAWNZC010000347.1:107500-217500 GCA_035771165.1 Paragorgia papillata | reverse complement strand
AGCAATCAAACGAGAATAACAAACTGTCTTTTTCAGAGTCAGATTTCATATTTGAGTTGTCATGTAACGGTGAGTACGTTAGACGTAGTATGGGCTTTTATATAAGTTAAAGGCACAATGTCACCATGACGCAAACTTGAAAAATTCAAGTTCACATGATTAAAATTTTGGTGAATATCACACACGTCAAATTTGGACTGAATAGTCCGTAAGACGATGCACCAATGAGTTACTTTTTTAACGTTCTAAGAATATTTCTCCTTTTCTTTGCACACAAATATAATTTTTGTCTCGCGCAAAACTATTAATTAAAGGGGATTGGCAACAAAAATTAAGTTTGTTTAATTTGAAAGAACTCATAAAATTGTAATAGAAGATCCTTTACAACTTTTTCGTATCTTTCTGCGTTTTCAAGATATTTCAATTTGTTTGATATGTAAATGAGATGGTCTCTGACGTCAGGAGTGGGGTAAAATATTTTCATACATATCTAACATGAAATGTTCAGCGCCGCAAGGAGTTTTTATGTGTACAGGGTTGGTTGGGTTGCATTTACTCGTATTACTTTTCACAGTATGTACAAGAACTGATGACAAATGCCAATATGTTCTAAATTAATACTTAAATCTTGCTTTTCACGGTAGATATATGCGAAGTGTGCAATGATTGGGCAAAGATTATGGTTGACGGTGAATTAGACAATCCAGTGTTTTTGAAACAAGTCATGGAAAATTACAAACTCAAGGTAAGACCTAGCTAGCTAGCTACGGTGAGTTGGAGGAGAGACAAGAACGATAAAAGTAAGAGGGACATGGAGGAGGGAGATAGGAAGGAAGGAAGGAAGGAAGGAAGGAAGGAAGGAAGGAAGGAAGGAAGGAAGGAAGGAAGGAAGGAAGGAAGGAAGGAAGGAAGGAAAGGAAGGAAGGAAGGAAGGAAGGAAGGAAGGAAGGAAGGAAGGAAGGAAGGAAGGAAGGAGGGAGGGAGGGAGGGAGGGAGGGAGGAGGGAGGGAGGGAGGGAGGGAGGGAGGGAGGGAGGGAGGGAGGGAGGGAGGGAGGGAGGGAGGGAGGGAGGGAGGGAGGGAGGGAGGGAGGGAGGGAGGGAGGGAGGGAGGGAGGGAGGGAGGGAGGGAGGGAGGGAGGGAGGGAGGGAGGGAGGGAGGGAGGGAGGGAGGGAGGGAGGGAGGGAGGGAGGGAGATAGATAGATAGGAAGGAAGGAAGGAAGGAAGGAAGGAAGGAAGGAAGGAAGGAAGGAAGGAAGGAAGGAAGGAAGGAAGGAAGGAAGGAAGGAAGGAAGGAAGGAAGGAAGGAAGGAAGGAAGGAAGGAAGGAAGGAAGGAAGGAAGGAAGGAGGGAAGGAAGGAAGGAAGGAAGGAATCGAACGAACGGACGAACGAACGAACGAACGAACGAACGAACGAATGTTGCATAAAGAATCAATGTTGATTTTTCCTGCTCAGGTCATCCAAGATATGAATTCATTGAAAAGGTTGTTAATGGAAGCGGAGACAAATCATTATGCATTGTTTAGGTATAAAACAACATTCTTTTTTCCTTTTGAACTATCAAGTGTTTTGTGGAAATTCATTGTATAGTATTTTTAGACCATTTCTGAATTGATTATAATACAGTAAACACCCACGCGTAAGACTGACCTAGATTTTTTCAAGTCTGGCAAAATAGGTTCTTATATTTTGGGGTAATTACTGACAATTTAGGCAAAATAGGTTCTTAATAGGTTCTTAAAATTTCTTTAAGGGAATGCTATTGTTATATGACCAGATATATAAACCACTTTGTTATAGAGAGATTATACTGTATGTATGTAATTTCTGTAATGATATTTTTATGGAAGGGTCAAATATATAGCAAATTTATATTTTATAGTCCCACATTTTGGCTACAGCACTGTTTCATTATTCAGAGTGACTCTTCATATAAGAACCTTGTGGCTTTGGTTGGCTAAACAGGTTCTTATATTTTGGGGTATTAAAATCCAAAATTTCTGCCTACAGGTTCTTAAATCACTAGGTTCGTACACGCGGGTGTT
Organism: Paragorgia papillata; assembly: GCA_035771165.1. Classification (NCBI taxonomy): domain Eukaryota; kingdom Metazoa; phylum Cnidaria; class Anthozoa; order Scleralcyonacea; family Coralliidae; genus Paragorgia; species Paragorgia papillata. The sequence continues at coordinate 215,453 of JAWNZC010000347.1, read as the reverse complement.
TACTGTATTTAGAACTCGCTTCCTTTCGCTTTTCTAGAGCATACATGTTTCTATCAAAGTGCCACAGCAGTATGATCGTAATGGAACACATCAGACAAGAGGCGAAGATGAGCACGTCCAAAGATATGTTCTCCATTATTGAAGTGCTAGAGGAGTTTATTTCCGAGAAAGGAGGATTTTCTAAAATACGTTCAGTTTAGCGTCACAGAAAGAGTTTTCACAGAAAATTAGTTTTAATAAGTACAGATTTTAAACTTATATTTTAAAACCATAAAAGATATCTCGTATTTTAGTAAGTTATAGAAGTAAAGTCATGGCCAAACGCTTTCAACATTTCATTCAACATCGTTCAACATTGTTGAATTCAACCGTGATTCAACATGTGGCCACTCTGTTGAATGATGTTGAACGTTGTTGAATGGTGTTGAATGATGTTGAACGAAATTTGAACATGTTCAACAATGTTGAACGATGTTGCATGAAATGTTGAAACTTGAAAGCGTTTGGCCAGGCCTTAAGACAAGTTGCACGAATCATTGGAGCGTGTAACATGCTGTACAATGATCAAAATCGTGTAAGACAAGTTGCGCGGCGGTCGTTGCTTAAAGTATCAACGATCTTGGCTATTGCGCAGCACGTTACACATCGTAATGGATCGTGCAACTTGCCTCGCAACAATTACGCCAGCGCTATCGCAAATGGGAGATGTGTTACACTTTTTCTAAGTACCTAATGTACTTTCTGTGATAGGTTTGAGTCCCGCTCGGAAAAATATCTCGAATAAGATCGGTAACATTGGAAAAAGCAGGGAGGAAAGTTTATATATTAATATATTTAAATATTAATAAACAATTAAAACATATTGAACTTTTGTCTCGATGTTAGTTCATTTCCATGTTTAAAAAGTAAACCGTAAATATATATATAAACACATTATGCTATAAATTACAATACTAAGGGTCTATACAAAATGCCTCCAACTTGTTTTTACATTTACGACTTGTTTTAAATAAATCTATAGATATTCTGACGTGTATATCAATATTCCATGTTCTGGTTTGATTTCAACAAAATGATGTAATTTATGGCTTTCAGATTACTCTTAAATACTTGCCTCAAAATGCAGGAAATAGTGTTTCAGAGACCCTAGAAATAAAACATTTTCCGGGTTGCATGCCCCGGACTCCCCAAACCCCCTCCCCCCTAAGAGATCGAGGTTCTTGCCCCCCTCCCCTCCCCAGGTACACTCGGTTCTAACTTCTAACAAAAATATGTGAAAGCTTTGCAAAATTTCTCCAGTTTGACCTCGAGTTTGACCATGTCTGACGAGAACAGTGTTTCTTCTAGTCCACCCTTTAGCGACCCAGGGTTTTCTCCGTTGTGTAAAACAGTGAAAAGCTATGGAATATCCATCGATTCGAGCAGAATTCACGAAGTAGCTTACGAAGAGCAACCGGAGACGTTGAGAGAGTTAGGGGTGAATGTTTTTGATCAACATGTGTTTGAAGAGGGGGTTTATCAACAAGTTGACGAAGCCATTGCAGAACAAGAAGCTTTGGCTTATAAAAAGCGATTGGAAAACGAGTTGAAAACTGTGGAAGAAGACCAGAGGTATATGTAGTCTGTAGACACCTTATTAATTTATAATTTAAAATATATATAACTATGTGTGTTCCCGGGGGAGGGGGGGTGGGGGGGTACTCGTGTATATAAGGAATACGGGTACTGTATATTGCCAGTGAGCTCTATATATAACTGGAGTGATATCTTCTGGTCATTGACCAGGTGAAGATTGAAGCCAAACATGGTGGACATGTAGGCCTGAAGTACGTATAGTTCCAGTCTCCTACACGGTCTTTTGACCAGATCAGACTTGACCAGACTGCGTAGAAGACTGGACCACAAAGATATCACTCCAGTTATATATAGAGCTCACTGGATTAGGCGTGGTTTCCAGCCAGTAGGGTTTCAGAGCACCTGCAATCCTCTCCCTCCCACCTCGTTTCTCTGGGGTGGGGGGGGGGGGGGGGGGGTGTGAGGATTGGCTGGAACTGAGCCTACACCCTACTCCAAGATGGGATGCTTATATGCACTTTTGCACCTCAACTTACATTAGGGTTGGGATTACGGGTTGGTTGATGATCCTGATAATTTTTAGGAAATTAACGGTTTTAGACAATGAAGTTTAGAGAGGATGTAAAACAATAATAATATAAAAATACACTGTATAACAAACTTCCTCGAATGAATTGGTCAGGTTGAGGACTTCTACAGTGGAGCCTTGCTAATGTAGTACATGGGGTCCAGGGTTGTAGATGAAGTGCGTGAATTAGAATATGTTGCGAGACTGATTATACTGCAAGTCTGACCAATTACACTATGCTGAGAGATTGATTGTTATTATACTGGTAATACCGATTATGCTATGCTACAATTACAGTAGATGAATATTTACGCTATGTTGTGCTGCAAGACAACACTATGCTACTGTATGAGAGCAAATATGCTGCACTGCAAGGTTGGATATGCTATCCTGTGAGATTGATTATAGTTACATGTTATGCGAAAAGCTGGATCAACAACAACATTTACCACTATTTACTAATGTCAGGTCATCTCTAAACACTTTTTAAAACTTTTTTTCTCACTATATAGAACTGGACAAAAACAACAGAAAAGCAAATTATTGGTATTGTACAAAACATATAGGATTCTTTACAACATAGACTTTGAGTTGAGGATGTGTAATTATTGTGTTACAGTAGTAACATGTTACTGTATATGTAGATTGTGTATTAATTTTGTTTCTATCTTATTTTGTTGTGTATTAATTTTGTTTCTATCTTATTTTGTTGAAGGTTCAAGACAAACATCAGAAAAATGAAGATTGTGTTGTTCAAGGTTTGAGCTGCAAAAAATAAACATTTTTGTTTTTACTGTTATTTTTTCAATATTTTAATATAAATCTCTTTATGTGTGTAGACTCTCATTATGATGAAGAAACTCATGAACTCGATGAATGTGCGGAAAATAAAATTTCTGATGAAGAAAATTCTGCTGAAAAACTTTTTAAAATGGGAAGCCAAGAGGAGACTGAAGTGGAACGTCTTATACGATTAGGTGAAATGACACCATTTGGAAGTAAGGTCGATTTTAAAGAAAGAATGGTTGTGGATGATCTAACAGAGGCAAGTAGTGGTGAAAGAGATGAGAAAGAATCACAGGTTGATAAAGGTGGTGGTGGTCATATTGGTGGTCATGATGGTGGTCATGGTGGTGGTCATGATGGTGGTCATGATGGTGGTGGTCATGGTGGTGGTGGTCATGACATTACTGGTGGTGGTGAAGATGGTGATTTTAACTTATTTGATGGTCATGATGCTGAAGGGGAAGGTACCAGTACTTCAGTCTTGGAAAGTGATGATGAGTATATTCCCGATGAAGAGGAGTTGAAGCTTAGTTGGGAAGATGACCAGGTTTTGCATTCGGAGCATGATGATGTCAGTGTGGAAGAGGCTTACGAGGAGCCTATGGTTAAAGCAAAGAAGGTGAAGAAACACAAGCCATTGAAGAAGTCTACAAGGCTAAAACGCTCAACCAAAGATGATGGTGATGATAGGCTTTATCAAATAAGAATCAGGTATCTTGGAAAATCTTCTTCTTTTACTTCTACTTCATCTTCTTCTTCCTCTTTCTTTTCTTCTTCCACTTTCTCTTCCTTTCCCTCTTCCTTTCCCTCTTCCTTTTTCTCTTCCTTTTTCTCTTCTTCTTCTTCTTCTTCTTCTTCTTCTTCTTCTTCTTCTTCTTCTTCTTCTTCTTCTTCTTCTTCTCCTCCTCCTCCTCCTCCTCCTCCTCCTCCTTCTTCTTCTTCTTCTTCTTCTTCTTCTTCTTCTTCTTCTTCTTCTTCTTCTTCTTCTTCTTCTTCTTCTTCTTCTTCTTCTTCTTCTTCTTCTTCTCCTCCTTCTTTATCTTCTTCTCAGTCTCCTTTTTCTTCTTCTTCTTCTTCTTCTTCTTCTTCTTCTTCTTCTTCTTCTTCTTCTTCTTCTTCTTCATCATCATTATCATCATCATCATCATTTTCACCACTTCTTCTTCATTCTCTCATTATTTATTTTCATGATTAAAACGTGCTTAGGGATTCAAAACTGAAGAAAGTTTTGCGAGAGAAAGGAATTGACTACAGTGGAAAAAGCGACGAAGAAGACGACGATGAGTTTTGGAATGAGGAAGGTCTTGACGAAGAATTCGAAGGAGGACTGAAGATTCCTGCTGTCATCTGGAATAAACTATTTAGGTTTTGAGATATTCTTGTATTGGTCATATTTTGAAACTTGTTTTGTACTATATCGTTCATCAAGTGTGTTCATATGAATCAGAATTGTTTTGAAAGAATGCGTGTTCTTCCATCTTTTTTCATTAGGTTCCAAAAAACTGGAGTGAAGTGGCTTTGGGAATTGCATTGTCAACAAGCAGGCGGTATCGTTGGAGATGAAATGGGCCTGGGGAAGACAATCCAGATGATAGCTTTCTTGGCGGGACTCAAATACAGCAACATTGGTCGTTGCAAGTCTAATAAGTAAGTTGTCTTTCACGCCCTGTGATTGGTCAGTTTTTGTGTTAGCATCGGGCTTTGCAATTATCAACCTCACTCTTTTATTAGGCATCAAATAAGTAAGATCTTAGTGAAGAAGATTAAGTTCAAATGAGGTCGAATTACCGCTGTAGAGAAAAGTTATCTGACTGCTCCAACCGAGAATTGAACCCGTGGTCTCTGGCTTAACGTACCAGCGCTCTACCACTGAGCTGTTGGGACCCCGGCTAAAACAGTCAGATTTTAGTTATAAGGATATTTCCGACTGTTCTAGCCGGGGGTCCCAATAGCTCAGTGGTAGAGCGCTGGTACGTCAAGCCATAGACCACGGGTTCAATTCTCGGTTGGAGCAGTCAGATAACTTTTCTCTACAGCGGTAATTCGACCTCATTTGAACTTAATCTTTTTCATTTATAATACTAACGCTGATGAAGGACAACTAAATATTTGTAAGAGCCTAGTGTATAAATAAGTATCCTGCAAACTGGCTCATTTCGTAGTATTGGGCGCGAGAAAAGGGACGCGGCTACCCCAAGAAGATCAGTGTATATCGCTGATGCTCAAGTTTTTTCTAACATCGCGTGACGTTTCTTTTTAGGCAATGTGGTTTAGGTCCTGTTCTTATTGTCTGTCCAGCTACGGTTCTTTTTCAGTGGGTTGCCGAATTCCACAAATGGTGGCCAGAGTTTCGCGTCGCAGTTCTTCACGACACGGGATCTTACCAAGGGCCAAAGGTATACGAGCACTGCATTTCAATTTCGAAATTTTTAATCGTAAAAGTACATAGGCATATAAACTCCGAAGATTTTTTTTTTCAATTTATCGATGTTCTGTATGCACTTGGAACTTTTTTTATCGCGCTTTTAATATTAATTCATGACACGCCCACATTTAATTGATTTCTTCCTTTAGGATACCCTGATTAACAAAATGCGTAATTCATCTGGTGGTATTCTTATTACTACGTACTCTGGAGTGAGGCTCAACCAGGACCATCTGTTGCCATTTCGATGGGATTACGTCATTTTAGATGAAGGTCATATCATTCGTAACCCGGATGCTGAAATCACATTGGCCTGCAAGCAGGTGCGCTATCTACTTTATCTGTAGGACACTCCCGTTTGTTACAGTATATATCAGTGAACTCTATATATACTTGGAAGGCTGACTAATAAAGCTATTTAATTTTCTCTCTCGTATAGTTTCGCACTTGCCATCGCATTGTTCTGTCAGGTTCGCCAATGCAGAACAATCTTCGAGAACTCTGGTCCTTGTTCGACTTCGTGTTTCCTGGAAAGTTAGGAACTCTACCCGTGTTTATGCAGGAGTTCTCTGTGCCTATCACCATGGGCGGATACGCAAACGCAACGTCTGTCCAGGTTAGGTACCGTCTAATTTATCCCACTGATATGATATGCCTTGACTTAAGGTCTTGTTATTTACATTGGGTAAATTTCCGTGTCTCGCAACGGCTGAGTTGATTGCCTTGCAAATGAATAGTAGAGGATGTTATACTAGGCGATTTCTGGGAAGGGAAGGAGAGGAGGGGGAGGGGAAGGAATGGAAAGGATTTAGCGGCTAATCACTCTTACTTGCAGCTGGTGGCTGAATTGCGAAGGACGCAGATCAACATGGCCGAGTCGAAGGCATATCAAAGATGGTCTTGGCAGCTGCCATACGACACATGTCAGACCATGCACGGAGCACAGCTAAGATCTAGGTGTTGATCTTTTGGAGGGAGGAAAACCCTTGAAGCGACCTTGGAAGATAGGTGATACAAGAGTGGGGGCTAATCATCCTTACTTGCAGCCAGCGCCTGAATTGCGAAGGACGCAGATCAACGTGGCCGTGTCGAAGGCATATCAAAGGCGCTCCAGGCAGCCGCCATACGACACAGTTCAGACCACGGATCACAGCTAAGATGTTAGGTGTTGATATTATGGAGGGAGGAAAACCGGAGAACCCGGCGAAAAACCCTCGAAGCACAGGAGAGACCAACTACAACATGAGTTGAACAGGATTATTCCAAGCGGTCACCTAAATGCGATTAATATTATCATTTACGTACGCTCTCTTGCTGGTTTGACAAAGTATTTTTCTTCGATATTAAAGGTCCAGACGGCGTACAAATGTGCTTGTGTTCTAAGAGATACAATCAATCCATATCTGTTGAGAAGGATGAAGAAAGACGTGAAAGTGAAGTTAAATTTGCCGAACAAGAATGAACAGGTTTGTATACCCCCAGAAAGCGTTTATGAAAAAACCCGTTTACAGTCGTAACGAAACAAAAGTTTCAGAACTTAGTTCTTGTTCTAGCCAAGTTCATTGTTTGACTTGCTGTTTTGAATTTGATTGGTCATGGGATTTTAACAACTATAATATTTATGAATTATCTTCATATGCGGATTATTATAGGTCCTGTTTTGTCGTTTGACTGAGGAGCAAACAGAAATTTATAAGGAATATCTTGCGTCAAGAGAAGTTGGATCTATTCTCTCGGGAACAATGAAGGTATAGGTTTTCGCTTCCTTTCTTTCTTTCTTTCTTTCTTTCTTTCTTTCTTTCTTTCTTTCTTTCTTTCTTTCCTTCCTTCTTTCTTTCCTTCTTTCTTCCTTCTTTCCTTTTCCCTTTTTTCTTTCTTTCTTTCTTTCTTTCTTTCTTTCTTTCTTTCCTTCCTTCCTTCCTTCCTTCCTTCCTTCCTTCCTTCCTTCCTTCCTTCCTTCCTTCTTTCCTTCCTTCCTTCCTTCCTTCCTTCCTCCCTCCCTCCCTCCCTCCCTCCCTCCCTCCCTCCCTCCCTCCCTCCCTCCCTCCCTCCCTCCCTCCCTCCCTCCCTCCCTCCCTCCCTCCCTCCCTCCCTCCCTCCCTCCCTTCCCTTTCCTACCTACCTACCTACCTACCTACCTACCTACCTACCTACCTACCTACCTACCCACACCACCCACCCACCTACCTACCTACCTTCCTTCCTTCCTTCCTTCTTTCCTACCTACGTACCTTCCTTCCTTCCTTCCTTCCTTCCTTCCTTCCTTCCTTCCTTCCTTCCTTCCTTCCTTCCTTCCTTCCTTCCTTCCTTCTTTTCGTCCTACCTCTTTCTCTATTTTTACTCCTCCTCTCTGTCTCTTTTCCTTCTCTTCCTAGCTCACTCCTCCCCTCAAGAACTTGACTACTTGCTTTCTTTCGCATTCAGGTGTTTCCGGGATTAATCATGTTAAGAAAGATCTGTAACCATCCTGATCTAACCACCGACGCTGGCTCGCTGTGGAAGTTAAAAAAAGACGAAGAACAAGCCAAAACTGGTCAAACAAATGGTGAAGAGATGGATGGTGGTTATGGTTACTGGAAAAGATCTGGCAAACTAGTCGTGGTTCATTCGTTGTTAAAGTTATGGAAGAGACAGAAGCACAAGGTCTTACTGTTTACACAAACTAGACAGGTAAGATTATATATCACATCATATCACATTACATCACACCACACTACATCATCATACCACAGCAAACGTCGTATCACGTCGCACCATATCACATCACATTACGTCACGTCACAACAGAATACATCACATCACAACACACCACATTCCATCACATCACGTCACATCCCATCACATCCCATCACACCACAACACAGCACATTACATCACAACACACCGCATCACATCACATCACATCACATCACACCACAACACATCACAGTACAACACATCACACCACATCACAACACACCACAGCACATTACACCACAACACAGCACAGCACATTACACCACAACACATTACACCACAACACAGCACAACACATCACAGCATATTACATCACATCACACTACATCACAACACAACACACCACAGCACATTACAACACATACCGTTTCAATTATATCATGACATTAAAGCCTTCTACAAAGCATAGTAACTCATGCCTTTATTGCATATTATGCTTACAGATGTTGAAAATACTCGAAATTTTCGTCCAGTTTCAAGGATATAACTACAGCCGCATGGATGGTTCCACCTCAATCTCTTCAAGACAGCCACTTATTGAGAAGTTTAATAAGGTGAGACAACAGACGTTTGGTAGCAACCTCGTACCCCCATGATTTGGTAGAGGTTCGTCAAGCTCAATTACTCAGAAAATGTTTCTAAACCCCAGGCAGGGATCGAACCTGCAACCTTCTAATGACCAGTTAGACACTCTAAACATTCAGCTCAGCCTGCGTAGCCGGCGCTGGGTGATCGGAGAAGGGGAGCTCCTTTCACTGTCCGTCCCAATCCCCAGCGCCGGCTACGCATGCTATCAGCTCAATAGTTGTACGTCTTATACTTATTAAATCTATATTATCATTTCGAGTAACGTTTTTTGTGCTGCGTTATTATTTCAACTAGGATAAATCCATCTTTGTGTTCTTGTTGACGACGCGTGTTGGTGGACTGGGCGTGAATTTGGTCGGTGCTAACCGCGTGATCATTTATGACCCCGACTGGAATCCTGGGACGGACATGCAAGCGAGAGAACGCGCGTGGCGTGTGGGCCAAAAGAAAGACGTCACTATCTATCGTTTGCTGACGACTGGGACCATTGAAGAGAAGATCTACCACAGGTGAGTCGATTAATTACGAGAGAATTACCACAGATGGTGGTGGCACAATGGTTAAGCGATGTTGGTGTGGTATAGTGATTATGGGTGTTGGTGGCACATTGGTTAGGGGGGGGGTGTGGTTAGTTAGGAGTGTTGGTGACACGGCTGTGGTTAGGGGTGTTTCTTGGCACAGTGGAGTTACCGGATTCACCCTGGCCGCATGTGAGAAGAGTGCTTCCAGTTTGACTCTACCAAACACCACAGGTTTCCTCCGGGTATTCCGCTTTCCTCCTGTAGTAATACTGGGCCAATGAGAAATGACTCTTACTGGACCTCTAGGGCGAACCGTTTAGATATGACTGTAAAAGATTCGATCTATAAAAGCTTTTATTTGATCAATTCAACTGATGTCTACAGCATGAATAGCTAGTTGTATCTGGCACTTTACGTGCCAGCCTAGGTTCTACATGTGATCATGTAATTTTCGATCAGGGAGAACTGTTAGCTACAACTGATAGAGTTATCTAGTATAAATACAGTTAGTTTAGTTTGGTGTACTAGACCGACATACTAACCATCGAGTTGCGACTGAGAAAAACAGTAAACAGTTACACTATCAAGAAATAAACTCGCTTCACTTCCTCCGCCAATTTTTTTTTTTTTGCAGGCAAATCTTCAAACAGTTTCTCACGAACCGTGTTCTCAAAGACCCGAAGCAAAGGCGTTTCTTCAAATCCAACGATCTCTTCGAACTCTTTACGTTGGACACGTCAGATGGCAAGAAAACCGGCACGGAAACGGGTGCCATATTTGCTGGGCTTGGCTGCGAGGTGAAGGTTCCGTTGGGACAGAAGAAAGGAACGAAGCGAAAGATAGTTGAACCAAGTAATAACGCCAGCGTCTTGAAAATGATGAAAGAGAGAACAAAGGAAATACTGAAGGCTCAATTCTCTTCTTCCAAAAAAACGAATACGCAAACGAATGACTCCCACCCGAGTGAAGTAAGAATTGAGGAGCAATCGGATAGTTTCGGCGATGCCCGTAAGTCATCGGATTATACTCGTCATTCTCCGGATAGTTCCGAAATTACGTCAATGGAGACAAGCAGAGATAAGATTTCTTCAGATATTTTCGGTGACGTCCGTAAGTCATCCGATTGTACTCGGGACTCTTCGGGGAATTCCGACATCACGTCGAAGACTCGTGATCGCGAGAACCCTATTAAGAATACGGTTAGTAATGTTTGTGATGAGCTACCGTTGTCAACAACGGACGCTGGTATTACTTACAGGGGTTCGTGTGACGTTACTGGGACTGCGTCAGATCGCGAGGTCTGCGGTGTGGGTCGTACCCAGACCTCTGTCAAGGATTTCCCCGAATCAGAACAAAATGAGTTGAACGTCCTTCCGATAAATATATCGCTGGGTGCTCACGAAGGGAGAAAAACGAAAACGTTTGATCGCAACTCGTCGGCACCACGTAAGAAAGACAAAGGAAAAATGAAGAAGAAAAACAAGAAGAAGAAAAGAAACAGTAAGTACAAGAATTATTCACATATACCATATCTCCTCGAATTCGTGCCCGGGTGCTTATTTTATATAGTAATTACAAGATGCCAAGTAAAAAAAACCCAACTGGTTTTCCATTTTGATTTACCGTATATAGGGCAATAGCACTAAAAATTAAGTTTGTCTAATTTGAAAGAATTCATAAAATTGTAATAGAACATCCTTTACAACTTTTTCGTATCTCTCTTAATTTTCAAGATATTTCAATTTGTTTGATATGTAAATGAGATGGTCTCTGACGTCAGGTGTGGGGTAAAATATTTTCACATGTAGCAAAACCAGTTATATCTCTAAGTTTGTTCAGCGAAATCATTTGAAAGTGTGCACATAAAAACTCCTTGCGACGCTGAACATTTCATGTTAGATATGTAAGTGATTTTGCTCTGTATGAAAATATTTTACCCCACTCCTGACGTTAGAGACCATCTCATTTACATATCAAACAAATTGAAATATCTTGATAACGCAGAAAGATACGAAAAAGTTGTAAAGGATCTTCTATTACAATTTTATGAGTTCTTTCAAATTAGACAAACTTAATTTTTATTGCCAATCCCCTTTAAGTTTGCTGTTTGTTGGCTTTGTATTCTTTTTACTGTATTAAACCTTTATTACTCAGCCAGGAAAAGCTAGGGGAGTTATGTCCAAACATATATGAGCTAGGGGGTGGGTGCTTATTCAAGGGGCACTTATTTCGTGCTGGAAAAGTGGGCGCTTATTCGAAGAGAGCGCTTACTACTAGAGCATCAGCGCTTATTTGAGGAAATACGGTATAATCTAACTTTATGATGTTCAGCTTGTCAAAGGCCTAGGAATTGCTATAACTTGTCCTTATTCTGCCTGTGTTGTAGGAGTCGAGGGAATTCGCATTGGTCAGCTGAGCCACTCTGAGCCTTATGTTTCCAAGAAAGATGGCGAGGATGGCGACGAAACACGTGGTGGGGATGACGACCATTATATCTTGAGAAAACTTTTCAAGAAGTCGGGTAAGAACCGCATACGCCTTTTCCCTTCTCACTATGCGTCTGCTGATATTGGTGTTGCATTCCATTTTCTTTATGTTATGTTAACATGTATATAATCTTGAACAAAGCAATGTATACAACAATATATACAACCTATACATTGTGGGTTCGAGTCTCGCTTGGGAACTCAGAAATTTATCTGAGTAAAATCCGAGCTAACATACCCATCTCTTCTCAACATGCATTACATTAAACGGGATTGGCATTAAAAATTAAGTTTGTCTAATTTGAAAGAACTCATAAAATTGTAATAGAACATCCTTTACAACTTTTTCGTATCTTTCTGCGTTTTCAAGATATTTCAATTTGTTTGATATGTAAATGAGATGGTCTCTGACGTCAGGAGTGGGGTAAAATATTTTCATACAGAGCAAAATCACTTACATATCTAACATGAAATGTTCAGCGTCGCAAGGAGTTTTTATGTGCAGTTTCCAATTATTTCGCTGAACAAACTTAGAGATATAACTGGTTTTGCTACATGTGAAAATATTTTACCCCACACCTGACGTCAGAGACCATCTCATCTACATATTAAACAAATTGAAATATCTTGAAAACGAAGAGAGATACGAAAAAGTTGTTGTTCTATTACAATTTTATGCACATAGCAGTATATAATGTCGTACATCGAACTCAACCTACGTTCAAATCATCTGATTTCCGCTATATAGCTCAATGGTTAGAACGTCTCACCGGCAACCGGAAGATCGTGGGTTGTACACATATTTAACATACGTTTAGCCATCTGAGTCCCAGTAGCTCAATGGCTACAGCGTGTCAGTGGTGATCAGAAACAGATTTCCAAGAACATTTACAAACAATTGTGATTGAAGTACATTACAAATTGTAAAATCTGTATCATTCTCTAATCTCTTGGTGCTGCGTCGAGAGCTGTTACTTGAAAGGAAGATTAAGATGCATTAGTGTTTTTCGGTTTCTTTTTCAGGAGTGCACAGTGCACTTCAACACGACACCATCGTCAATTCCGGTAACTCCGACCATATTCTGGTTGAAAACGAGGCACAGCGTGTGGCTGCCCAGGCGGCGGAAGCTTTGCGACGTTCACGTGAACAGTGCATGCAACTTCGGACCTCTGGCCTACCCACGTGGACCGGTCAATCCGGTTTCGTTGGATCGCCTCGTGGATTTACAAAAAAGTAAGGTTTTCTATTTTACTTCATAGTTGGTTGTGATCGAAGTTCTTGATATTGCGTGCATCGAAACACTGATCTTTCAATCTCGTCCTCAGAGCCTGCGGTCCTTTTGTCCAGCGACAAGTATCCATTGGCTCGCGCCGGAATCGGAATGTCTCCGAGAGAACGCACATGAGGATTTAAGCCAATCACCGTACTGTTTTACATCGTTCCGGCCAGAGCCAAGGCTCCTTTTCGCTGGACAGAAAGATCGCAGGGTCTGGGTACGACCCAGGGTCTAAAATGTAACTGAATTGTCAAAGACCCATTGTCGCTCCCAGGGCCTCCTCGGTAATGTCAATATGCAGTTTTGACTGGTGTATCATTTCCCGCTGTGTAGAACCATGTTTGGACCAAAGACGAAGACGAAAACGAAAGCACCACGCAAGGTAAATATGACATTTCATTTTGGCATCATGACCCTTTACCACTGACCTATATATAACTGGACTGCGAGTGCCCTATATCAATGACTGTCAATGGGTGACCAATCAAAGTGGGCGGTTTATTGGTCGTTTCTCCCATAATGGTAACCGCTGACCTTTTTTGTCATAAATGAAGAACTGAATTGGTCGGCCTGCGCCCACAGTCCAGTAAACATATTGGACAGAATATTGGTCAGCAGTCGCTACCATGAGAGAAAGGACCCGTATTTCTGCTATTTTTGGACGGGACGCGCAGTCCAGTTTACATCGATCAGTGCTCTTGACTCTCAAATTTTTTTCCAACCGGTAACGAATACATGGCAGGAAACCCAATTTCTCTTTTTGATATTGTACACAACAGGAAGACTCTACCATGCATTTTAGTGGCGAAACGCTGCTCGAAGGGAAGACTGGTGCCGACACAAAAGCCACGTCAGCGGAACCCATGACGTCAACCCAACTACTGGCCCGGATGAGAGCGCGCAATTTCAGTGGCGGAATCGACGCAGGAGGCGAGGTTCCGTCGACTGAACAAAAATACCAAGAAACAATGGGCGAGGTACGCAACTTTATCGCGACGCGATGTTCGCGACCGGGTCGCGCGACCACGCGGGAAATTCTCGAGGAGTTCAGCTCGAAACTGCCCGTGGACGACAGTGCTGTGTTTCGTGCGATGCTAAGGAAGATCTGCGACTTCGATAGAGGAGTGTCAGGAGAGGGGTATTGGGTTTTAAAGGCAGAGTTTTCCGGAACAAGTTGATGAATCGGAAACTTGGAAAAAAACTCTCGTCAAGATTGACCTGCAGAATCTCAGAAAAGCTCGAGTTGAAATAGTCCAGAAGATGAAAATCTGACTTGGCATACATATAGACACGAGTCTAGAGACACGAGTCTAGAGACACGAGTCTAGAGACACGAGTCTAGAGACACGAGTCTAGAGACACGAGTCTAGAGACACGAGTCTAGAGACACGAGTCTAGAGACACGAGTCTAGCGACACGAGTCTAGAGACACGAGTCTAGAGACACGAGTCTAGAGACACGAGTCTAGAGACACGAGTCTAGAGACACGAGTTTAGAGACACGAGTCTAGAGATGTACCGTGGATACAGGATTGTAATAGTCCTATTCATCATTTCAGTTCTCTAGGTCTGTTCACGTGAGACTGAGAGTTATCCCAACCTCCATGTGAACGCTTCCGCCCGAGTGGTTATCTCGGGTGGCAGGGTAAACTTTGACATAATTACGCATGCGTACTCTGTGCCAGGTTACGTAGCTCAATTGTTACCCGTGATAACTCGCAGTCAAGCATTCACATAGCGCTAGACTCTTAGCGTTATCTCGAGGGATATGGGAGTAATTCGGAAGTTGCATTTTATCATGTGAAACGGGGCCAACTTTGACCCTGACTCAAGAATTATCCCGACCACTTGGGAAAAAACACACGTGAAAGAACTTACGGGGCGTGTTTGTGACCTGAAGTAAGAACATGAGCTAAAACCTCAGTTTCCCTGTCAGATCCATAAGAATAACCATATATTGGACACCTATTTCGTATTTTATGGTTTGAAACCTCAAAAATCTAGTGGCTATCGATTTGAGCATCCCTTAAGTTCTTTCATGCTCTCCCGACTTCCCGCGTGCATCCATGCATAACTCGATGGAGCACGCCTAACCATGAACCATTTATTCCTTAATTGTTTGTTCAAGATTAAGTATGTCTTATTTGAAAAAAACGCTTACAGTAAAATGACAAAGTAACATCTTTTGCAGTTTGCTTGCTTCGTCGTTGAGATATTCAGTTTGCTTGATATGCAAATTAAACATTTTGACGCCACATGTGCATAATCGACCATAGTTAATAGAACATATATACATTGGTTTGGAAACCCGTCCAAAGTGATTGTTCTATGTTTTTGTTCAAGTTTATGGAAATTTGTGCAATTTCACGGTATTGTATTTTCTGTATAATGAAGCAGTCATCCCATAGCAACGCTCGGGTTTAATTAGTGAGTTGCTTCATCGTCACGTGTTATAGTGCTTCCTCGTCACGTGTCCATAGAATTTACTTCCATATAAGGAACTCCATTGTCAGTTCAACATGCTTCATGTTGAAAGACAATAGAGCTTCCAAACCATGTATATTGTTCTATTAACTATGAATCAACTTATCGGATTCTACATGTTCAGTGTTGCGCTTCCTTCGATTTAATTTTGGTTTGATAATAGCAAAGATAAATAACCTTTTCCGATAACTCATGAATTGAAATATCTCAACAACGCGGAAAAAGGAAACCAAAAAACTACAAAAGATGTTGCTTTGTCATTTTAAGTGTTCTTTCTTTCATGTCAAACGCACATAAAAAATAAAACAACTTTATATATAAACGACCTGCGAATACTCCCGTTTAACAAATATATTCCATTTTGCCGTTGTCTGTTCAGTTATAGATGTACAGATGAAGTCACGACGTGGTAAGATAAAAAAAAAATGGCCCACGAGACGCAGTCGACTGGGTCACTGATGTTCTTACCACGTTGTTACGTCATCTAACTGAACAGACAACAAAAAGATGGAATCTTGCATTTGTGGAAGATGGTATTTGTTTTATACAATACAAAAATTTAAAAGGTTTTTATCGGAACTCTTGCCGGATTTTGGGACATGAAGAAGGAAAAAAGCAAGTCAGCTGACGTGACCCATAAATAAAACTGTTTTATTTTTAAACGAACAGAACCTGTTGGTCGTTATTATTATTGTTACGGCATACGAACTTCGAAAGGTTTTAAAATCGCAAGAACTCTTTCGGAGTTGTTTGAATTTGATTGTTCACCTGTAAAATTATGTGGAATTACTGATGTGGACTTCTGACCTGTCTTCCTCAATTAACGATTTCCCCGTTGGTCAAACGCAAGCCACGTCAAGGAGTCGTCGCATCTTCTCCGTAGTAAAGATTGTGTACTTCTTCGACTTTATCTACCCAGCCATCGGCGTTTTCTTCCGGATCTTCTAGGTAATACGTTCTGTTTGGCTTTCAAAGGAGAATCACAAAAAAAGGACCAATTACATGAAGGAAGGAAGGAAGGAAGAGAAGGAAGGATGGAAGGAAGGAAGGAAGGAAGGAAGGAAGGAAGGAAGGAAGGAAGGAAGGAAGGAAGGAAGGAAGGAAGGAAGGAAGGAAGGAAGGACGGATGGACGGAAGGACGGAAGGAATACACAAAATATGGAAACACGAATTCGCACCAACTGAATGAAATTTCTGGCAAATTACTAATGAAAAATTGTTCTATTAAAATCTGATGAATTTATTTACCGTATGAATGAAGAAAATTTTGAAGTTTTTCGCTTCTACTTTCAAATCTTTTGTCCTAAATGATAAGCATAGTTCATTTAGGAACTGGTATTGGAAGTTATTATGATAGCATATACTATGCCATACTGTTTCATGCCAAAACATACAACATGATACGATAAGATAGCACAGCACACCCATTTAATGCCAAAACGTATACCATACTCTAAGCACGTAAAAATCTCACCGCTTGTCAACAGGATGTGTTCGCAACAGGCTTGTAGCAAGGCTGGGAACAAGTTGTAACAATGCTGTTCATTCAAGAAGCTGCTACAACCTTTTTTAGCATCGATCTGTTAACAACTTGTTGAGTGCAGAGCGGTAACAGGTTGTTGGAACAACTTGTCATCAGTCTCTTGGAGTCATCAGCCTTGTTACAAGTTGTCAACAACCTGTTACAGACATGTTAACAGACTGGGACAGCCAGTGCGAACACATGACAGTGACAGCCTGTTGAACAGCCTTGTAACAACTTGCTTGCAGGTCTGTAGACACACCACACTATACCGTTCCCCACTTTACCATACTATGGTAAAATCATAGCAAGAGTTGTTAAACGTCGAAACATTGGTTTGGAAAGTAATACAAGCTGAATATTCATTAGCTAGAACTCTAAACTACAATAGTTCAGGAATGTTCGAGCGTTCTTACCAAGGAATTTCACCCTTTAAGACCATCGCTTGTGCGTCTACATAATAAAGATGAGGTCCCTCCGTCAGAATTAATTGTCTTCTTCTTGCAAATAGACCCTAGAAAAGACGAAAATGCATAACAAAAAACGACAGTAGACTCCAGCAATAACTAGGAGAAACTACAGCAGAAGTATCGTATACCTTTCTTTTGTCGACCACTCCAGTTTTCAAAATAAGATTGTTGCCAACAAAACCGCTCCTGTAAAAAGAATCGCACATTATAAGTAGCTATTTGAAAGTCACGTATACTATGACACCAAAAAATAGCAACTGATAGAAATGAAATTGGTTCATTTTCAGTGCGGTTCTGTATTCTAGATCTCCGTGCATTTCCAAACTTTTATTTCGCTATGTTCTCTCTGTGGTGTAAAGAATCACGTAAAGAATCACGGCATACCGAGTAGTGACGTCAAAAAGAGAAAGCACTGTCGGCGCTGTGCGATGATTGCGGGTTCGCAAAGAAGTACAATATGTCGGTACCCATGTCTACGATTTCTTGCAACTTCGACGTGTGCGTTCTCTCGTTTCTCTGTATGGATTAAAGGGGTCACTGCAGGCAGACTTCCCTTAAGCCTGGTTAAGCCTCAAAAATTAGCTCGGCGATCGCAACGATCAACACTAGTCATGTCGCTGTTTCCATTTGATCGCTAAGGCGGCCATGGTTGACCGCGGCCATTGTTTTAATGGTCCGCTGGGATGCATACTGATCGCCAAGATCGCTGAGATTGCAAAATCACCGTTTCCATATAAAACGCAACGATCGCCACGATCGCTGAGATAGAACATTTTCTATCTCGGCGATCGTTGTGTCAGAGGTTTCCATATGATCGCTGCGATCGCCAGGTTCATTTTTGAGCAATCGTATAGCGATTAAAACTCAAGCAGTTTACCACGGTGATTCCTCTGCTTGTTTTCTCAGTCGCCGTTCGCGTTCTTCTTCGTTCATCATGGCGTTTGCTTTCCTCGCTACTGGCGTAGGCGCATCAACTTCAACGATACCCATTCTTTCCAGGATACCAACGTCTATGTCATCACTGTCTGAAGAGCGCAGCGAGTTAAACTAAGCAAGAGAAAGAGCACGTCTGATTTTCAATAGTTTTCGCCAGGAAAGAAAAGGTGAGATAAAGAAATAAAAGATAAGGGAAGGAGGGAGGGAAGGAAGGAGGGAGGGAAGGAAGGAAGGGATGCAGGAAGGGAGGTAGGAAGGAGGGAAGCAAGGAAGGAAGGAGGGAAGGAAGGAAGGAAGGAAGGAAGGAAGGAAGGAAGGAAGGAAGGAAGGAAGGAAGGAAGGAAGGAAGGAAGGAAGGAAGGAAGGAAGGAAGGAAGGGATCGGGAGGTAGAGAGGGAAGGAAGGTAGGAGGGTAGAAGGGAAGGATGGAAGCAAGCAAGCAGGGAAGCAAGGTAGGAAAGAAAAGAGAAGGAACTAGAAAGAAAAAAGATGGGGAAAACGGAAAGGAAAAAAGTGTTCAGAGTTTAATATTAACATAATACTGTAAGTATCTTTACCTCGGTGTCTCCCCAAAATTCAGGTCCATCTGCGCTCGTCGAGGGTAAGTAAGGCAATAATCGAGGAGGGGTCTCCTTAGGAAGGTTTTCCCAATTGATACCTGAAGTGGAAATATGGCAGTGTAAGTCTTGTCGCAATATCTCGTCATAATCACCACCATCATCATCAGCAGCAGCAACTAGGCTTTACTAACCTTGATAAAATGAGTCAGCCTTTAAAGGTGGGTAGCCACCCATTTCGTCACAGCCAAGTCTTTTGGTGGGATCTAAAACCTGATATTTGAAAAATAACAGTGGCTACAAATACAAGTAACACTGCAAGCCAGTTGCAAGCGGGAAATGTTCACTCTGGCTGAACGTATTAGCGCTGTGACCACTGAGTTATTGGGATAGGTCAAGTTACTGAGTTATTGGGATAGGTCAAGTTAGATTCTCAATTTACTTACTAAGAGTCGCTCAACTAGTTCCTTGGGAACATCTGGAAAACCATTTGGAAATGAGTATTCTAATTTGATAATTCTTTGAAATATCTGGTATTCATTGCTACAAAGGAAAAAGAATACAATGAATACTTTTTTACATAACATCACCACACCACTACCATCATCAACAGCAAACCACTATCACCAAACCACCACCATTATTAGCACAATGACCATCAGCAGCACCAAACCACCACCAGCAACAACAAACCACCACCAAACCACCATCATCACCTGACCAAACCACCATCAACACTATCATCATCACCAGCACCAAACCACCACCAGCACCACCATGAGCACCAAACCACCATCATCACCAGCACCATCATCACCAGCACCAAACCACCGTCATCACCACCATCATCATCAGAACCAAACCATCATCAACACCATCATCACCAGCACCAAACCACCAGCACCAAACCACCAGCAGCACCAAACCACCAGCAGCAACAAACCATCACCATCACCAAACACCCACCCACCAGCTCCAATACAATCCTAACACGGGCAATTACGATACCACAGCACACAACCTAATCCTGATATTTTTGAATTTATGTGTATTCTTTATTTATTAGTCTTACCTCGCTCTAAAAGGCGGCAAACCAGAAAGAAGTTGATACATGATGCAACCTAATGCCCAAAGATCAGAGCTATACAAGATGTGAAAAACTCAATTCAATTAAACGTTACTTAAACAAGATATTCATGTCAGTTCAATGGTATTAATGGTGTTAAAAACGGTAACTAAAGATACTTTTACTGAACCTAATGCTAATTCGCGGGGGTGTATACAAGCTTTGTGTTCCATATCCATACCTTTTGCAAGCTTTTTTATCCGTTAGTAATTCAGGAGAAACATATTGAGCTGTTCCAACAAAAGAATTTCGACCCTCTATAACAACAACAGTAAAATATTGAATCGCAATTCATGTTAAAAAAGACACAATGACTCTTCACTAAAGAGCCGACAGACCGGGAAACGACGTCAAGAATTGAAGTTTCAGTAGTTTTCGCTGTAAGCTCCAGTAAGTAGTTAAACTTCGAAAACTCTCAGCTCCATCTGACGGACCTTCCGATTACTAGCCAAACGCTCTAACCATTGGAACTCAAATGGTAGACCGAGGTTATTTATACCTGGGAATGAATCAACAGTACGTGTGGGCTACAAGACGCATTGTGTCAGATAATTTTCAGTGTATGTCTTTCTATATACGTTAGTATATACCTAGGTCTTAGCTGTAATATGTGGTCTGATATGTGTCGTATGGCGGCTGCCTGAGCGCCTTTAATATGCCTTCGACTCGGTCATGTCAAAAATTATTGTAATTATTGTATAAAATAATATTTAGCTCATGCGCGTTACACTCAGTTTCGGCAAACGTAAATCGCTCGTTCAGCCAAGCTGGAAAGAAATGAATGGACATAATTACAGGTAAACGATGTCAAATAAAAAATAAATCGAATAATAAAATAATTATTGAACTCGGTTTTCACAAAATATCGTGATTTGTCAGTGTCTCGCAGTTCAGTTATTTGCCTCTGCCTTCGGCATCGGCAATGATAATTGATCTGCTCGCCACTGACAAATCACGATATCTTGCTCAACCTCGTCCAATAATAGTTAATTATTATTATTATTATTATTATTATTATTATTATTATTATTATTATTATTATTATTATTATTATTATTATTATTATTATTATTATTAAATTATTATTATTATTATTATTATTATTATTATTATTATTATTATTATTATTATTATTATTATTATTATTATTATTATTATTATTATTATTATTATTATTATTATTATTATTATTATTATTATTATATAGTGTTTTCAGCTTAAAGTTTCAGTTGTTTTTGTTGTACGAGCTGTACAAACTGAAAATTTAAAAACCGGGTAGTGAATTCTTCTGTCGGTGTAACTTTAAGTTCTAATATATATATTGTACCTTGGCTGCTTTGTTCTGGTCTTTCGAGGATCTTTGCCGTTCCAAAATCGGTGATCTTTATATGCATATCTTCATTCAGTAGGATGTTTTCGGGTTTAAGATCCCTGTCAACGTGTAAATAAAATATCTTGTTCACCAAAACTTTGTCATTCCGTTGACAAGTGTACGCGAACGCAACTTCTCTCCACGAAGTGGGTAATTTTGAGACCCAAGAAGGGACACCGCTCTAGCGTATATATATTAGAGCCTGAGGCGCAACAATATGCAACGCATTTCCTTTGACAAGTTGTAGTATAAAATTAACATCATGCACCAGTATTAAAATGGCTCAAAAAGAACAAAAAGCGAAGAGGGGAGCGCAAAGAGCGGAGAACAAAGATGGAAGAGCAAATAGCAAAGAGCAAAGAGCAAGGAGCGAATTAAGAGCCAGGAGTGAAGAGCAAATAACAAAGAGCGAAGAGCAAGGAGCGAAGAGCAAGGAGCGAAGAGCAAGGAGCGAAGAGCAAGGAGCATGGAGCGAAGAGCAAATAGCAAAGTGCGAATTAAGAGCAAAGAGCAAGGAGCGAAGAGCAAATAGCGAAGAGCAACGAGCGAAGAGCAAATAGCAAAGAGCGAAGAGCAAATAGCAAAGAGCGAAGAGCAAAGAGCGGAAGAGCAAAGAGAGAAGAGGGAAGAGCAAAGAGGGAAGAGCAAAGAGGGAAGAGCAAAGAGAGAACAGCGAAGCGCAAAGAGCGAAAAGCAAAGAGCAAAAAGAAAAAAAGAGCGAAGAGCAGAGAGAGAAGTGTAAACAGAGAAGAGCACGTTTTCCCCCATAAACGATTTTGCACAGGTCTCACGCAACTGCTGCATTCTAGTTGATAAGAACTCACCTGTGAATAATTCCTAGTCCGTGCAGATGCTCTAGAGCAGAAATGATCTCAGCTGAATAGAACTGAGTGCATTTCACATCGAATGAACCAAGCTGCAAAGAAAGCGAGTTATATAGCAAGTGTCATAAGTATACCCCAGAGAACTGTACAGTACGGTCATTGGGGACACCCTAGGCTAGAGTTGATTGTAAGGAGGGAAGAAAACCTGGAGGGAAGAAAACCTGGAAAGAAGAAAACCTGCCACTCTAGTAAAATAAATAGACTATATTATGCGTTATTACTGCATGTATTTTCATATTTAGCATCTGCCCCTATTTCGTTGGTAACTGTTTCGTGATCTCTTTTCAAGCCATACTTTCAAGCCCTGTTTACACGGCCAAAATTTAAGCGGGATCTGAGCCACATCTGACTTTAAGCGGGCTTAAAATGTCCGTGTAAACAGATCGGCGTAAATTAATCGCGATTAGTTTGCACCACCTCAAGGAGGTGGATTAAACTGAGCTCGATCAGTTAATCGCGCTTAATTTGGCCGTGTAAACGCAACGGGATTGAAAAACGCTTGCTATTAATACGGTGTTATTAATACGATAAAATGCATTTTTTTGCCCTGCTGTAGAAGCTTCCATCTCGCTATTCCTTGTTCCTTTGTTTGTTTCTTTCTTTTAGCTATTACTCTTTCTCGTGTACCGATGTCTTCCGTTGTTCTTTGACGCACGCTACCCATACGAAGCTTCCAAAACCAAAAATATAGCTCGTCCGCCATGTTGAATAATGGTGTACGTGTTTTAGTAAGGGATTATTAAATGACCGTGTAAACGCACCAAGGTGGCGCAAATTTTGGCCGTGTAAACACTGCTTTATAGTTATGTAAAGAAAAATTAAAAATTGACTGTTATACTGTATCTTACCTTGTTAATATAAGGAAGGAGTTCACCTTTCTTTGCCAAACTTAAACCGTAGTCTGTTGAGCGAGGAAGGTCAAGAAAAATATACATGCATGCAAACTGCAACAGTGTTATGAGTTTCTCATATTAGAATATTGAACTTGGCTCTTTTATTTATCTTAAGGATACAAAGGCGTTCTTTGTCTTGAAATGTGAAGTAAAGTTGGACAAAAAATGGATGAGACAAACGACTGAGCACTTCCTTCTCTCTTGAGACATAAGGGACTTTCTTTTCGCGTATGATGTGACGTTTTTCTAAAATTTTCACTAAAGAAAAGTAAAATCAAGTGAAGTGAGGTCACTGAGGTAAAGTAAAGTGAGGTAAAGTGAAGTGAGGTAAAGTACAGTGAAGTGAAGTGAAGTGAAGTGAAGTGAAGTGAAGTGAAGTGAAGTGAAGTGAAGTGAAGTAAAGTAAAGTAAAGTAAAGTAAAGTAAAGTAAAGTAAAGTGAAGTGAAGTGAAGTGAAGTGAAGTGAAGTAAAGTAAAGTAAAGTAAAGTAAAGTAAAGTAAAGTAAAGTGAGGTAAAGTAAAGTGAAGTGAAGTGAAGGTGAAGGTGAAGGTGAAGGTGAAGGTGAAGGTGAAAGTGAAAGTGAAGTGAACTGAAGGGGGAAGAAGAGAAAGGAAGTACAGGGAAGTGAGGTGAAGAAGTCGAGTGAAGTAAAGTGAAGTGAAGTAAAGTAAAGTAAAGTAAAGTAAAGTAAAGTAAAGTAAAGTAAAGTAAAGTAAAGCAAAGTAAAGTAAAGTAAAGTGAAGCAAATTAAGTGAAGTGAGACAAAGTGGAATGAACTATGAAGTGAAGTGAAGTGAAGGGAAAGGAAGGGAAGAAAAGAGAAGGTAAGGGAATAAAGTGAAGTAAAGTAAAATAAAGTGAAGTGAAAT
Organism: Paragorgia papillata; assembly: GCA_035771165.1. NCBI lineage: Eukaryota > Metazoa > Cnidaria > Anthozoa > Scleralcyonacea > Coralliidae > Paragorgia > Paragorgia papillata. Next base: position 191,378 of record JAWNZC010000347.1, on the reverse strand, counting down.
AAAATACAATAAAGTGAAATGAATAGAAGTGGGATGAAGGGAAAAGGGAAGTGAAACAGAGTGAAATTTGATGCAACTTACTTGCAAATTCTTTTCCTGTGCTGATTTCTTTGGCTAACTGCACCTGTTCAACAATAGCAAAAGCCTCAAGATAACTGAGCGCACAGGAGCGACTATTGAAGTCATTTTGACTATTGCAATAATATTGTGACAGTTGAAAAACACATTCCACAATCCAAAATATGAAATCTGTTCTTGCCATTGCAAATGCTACTCAGAGGGAAACATCAATCTAAGTAAAACTTAATTAAATTCTGAACTTACAGTTGAATAAGAGCCTTCCCCAAGAATTTTTCCAAACACAAAATCCTGAGGCTGTTTCTTCTTTTTAGGGGTCTGTGGAGAAGGAGGGGCATTTTTTGGGATGTCTTGCTGAACTTGGAGCTGATGAGAAGAAAAAAGGAAATATTATTCTATTCCTGCCTGAGCTGGCCAATAACAGACTACCCCTACTCAATTTACAGCCATTTTCCCAACTTACACAGGGGTTGGCCAGTGGCTCCCCACAGCAGTTTCCTCCACTTCTCTTAATTAAGGGAAGCACGGGTGGTGTGTGCTGTTAGGGTGCTGCCTCTCACCAAAAGTTAAGCCCAGTTTGATGGGGTTAGTACTTGGATGGGTGACCGTCTGGGAATAACCCCGTTCTCGAGCTTGGAACACTCATGTGAGTAGAGTTTACAGTTGGTCTCTCCTGTGCTTCGAGGGTTTTTTGCCGGGTTCTCCGGTTTTCCTCCCTCCATAAAATCAACACCTAGGTCTGTTATTCGTGGTCTGACATGTGTGTCATAAATGTGCACCTTTAATATGCCTTTGACTCTGCCACTTGAAATTTAGTAATGTAAATTGCTCTTGAAAAGCCCCTTGTGGGAAGAAGTAATTAAAATCTGTAATCTGTTCTCTTTCTCTTGTGCATCCTCCCTTTTTTAGACCACTTTTTTTACTCATTCATCAATAGGAGAACCCTCAGACATCCTAGACAGACTCTATAATCATGTACATTTCAACATTTTCTTGGGGGTATGGCTCCAAATCCCCTTAGAGGGTTCTTGTCCCTTTGATGCTCAAATATTGTCACAAATTTGCCACTGACCGCTGTGCCCAAATTATCTCTGGATACAGCAATGACAGTACAGTACACTAGAGACATGTATATGTACACACATATTTCAAGGTGAAAGCAAGGCTGCAAATAAATATTTTTTCTTGACTGATCCATTTCCAATTTTGGTCAGACATTACTAAAATTTATTCGGACATAAAACCATTATCACTACATTTTGTCGGACATATAATTCTTCAGAATACAGTTCTGAGTTCATGATATTAAGCCAGTTTCTGTGGCAGTCATCTGACTCGTCTGTTTAGCGTCGCACGCGTGTGTTATACTTATACATTGTTTTAATTAACACCTTGGTCAGAAGACCAATTCAGTTACGGAAGATTTAAAATTCAAACGTGTGCTCAATCTAGTCGATAGAATTACAAAAGGAAATTGGAATTTTTCTCTCAAAAAGAGAAGTTTCTCTTTCAACAGCATAAAGCCGAATTTCTTGATCAGACAATATATTTTATTTGCATGGACACTATGTCTGATGACAATTTGGTTTTGTTCTGACATTTGCCAAATTTGGTCGGACATTGTCCGATGTCCAACAGTAATTCGCAGTCCTGTGAAAGGGTTACAAACATAGTTTCAAGACACACTTGTGGGTCTAGAAGATAAGCGTTCATCAGACAAAGACCTTTTAGTTCATAAATTACCATATATCTCAACTAAAATTTATATTGACCCCCTTATAAAGGTCTACAAAACCTATGTTTATATTATAAGACTTATAATATACATGTGGGAGGGACAAACACTTTTTGTTTGAAAGTCTAAAAGCTTGTCTTACAACGCGAGAAACTGTTCTACAGCCTTTATATAGTACACTTTCAGGAAATGTCTACAAAGAATAATACTTTCCTTGGTCTATAAATTGCTCTGGGCAGAAAAATAATTTCACATATTAGCCGAATAATAAGTGACAAAGAAAAATAATGTTCATATACAGCTGTTATTTAAAACATTAGTACACAGTATTTTCCCATTATAAACTATTATTACACGACAAGAGCCCGTATAATTCCTACATTTGGTTTCCCCACGAGGTCTAGAGAAGTTTTCATTTTCACTTTGTCTTTGGCGAGAAGTCTGTCAAAATATGTTCTAGAACACCTGTGACAGATTCGGGTGAATTTGACGGAAATAAAAGCGAATTTGTCGCCAGTTGCTCGGTTCTAGCTTATCACTAACCTTCTTCTCCATTCCGGGCTATTGTTTAAGTCTTCTCCATTAAGTATAGGCAATTAAACTTGAGGCGCAAAGCCAACAACTATTTTCGAAGTACTTTCTTTGGCAACCATTACAATAAATGAGCCCGCGACATAGTTGTACTTCGGTCGCTCTTTATTTATTTTTATTAAACAATAAGCTAAATGTTTTCGTCACAACTTGTTCTGATTGCTGTGAACCAATGAAAATCGCCACTCCAATGTCACAAACCAATCATATTGCTTGTTTTGTATAGATCATGGATCACGACACGTCAGATGGCGTGCTTCATCTTTTTCAATGCCCCGGAAGTTCGGCGGGAAATTCAATGAATCTTATCAAAAGTTGTTTTTTTAAACTTTTTTATTGTATAAAACAAATAGATTCCATGTTTCCGTTGTCTGTTCAGTTATAGATGCACAGAGGACGTCACAACGTGGTAAGAACATCAGTGACCCACTCGACTGCGTCTCGTGAGCCACTTTTTTGTTCTTACCACGTTGTGACGTCATCTGTGCATCTATAACTGAACAGACAACGGCAAAATGGAATCTATTTGTTAAATATTTTTGGTTTCAGCCTGTGTGCAGGCTAATAAGCTGCAGTCACGATCGGAAATCGCATAGAAAATCGGCCACTTTCATGGGCCAGTTCGCAGTCCACGTGCGTGCTGGCTCAAGTGAGTTGTCGGCCGTGTATTGATGACGTTTACACGCAAGATATTCGTTCTACGCATGTGTAGCTAATACGGGTCAGCCCGTATTTCGCGAGCCTCGACAGCCGCCATTTCCGATCGTTTACTTTATCGGAAATGGTTTACTTCCATATAAGGAACTTCGTTGTCAGTTCAACACAATCTCCTTCCCAGAGCCCACGTTCCCCACTGGGCTGCGAGCCGGCTCTTGGGTTGGAGCGGGAACGGATTATCCCAGAGTCTCTCGTTTCCCGGGTGGGGAACGTGGGCTCTGGGAACGAGATTGAGTTCAACATGACCATAGAATAGAAATACGACCAGAAGTCCAACTCGCGTGACAACTTGTCCGCATTTCTTTAATGCCGGCATGCGCGATATTTTACGCCATCCAACGCCATCCTACGCGATCCTACGCAATGTCCTACGTCATCCTACGCAATCCTGGCAAGTTCCCCCGGCAGTTTTAACCTTCTTTTGAAGGTCCAATCTGCCGGGGGAACTTGCCAGGATTGCGTAGTATGGCGTAGGATGGCGCGGAATCAAGATGCGCGAGGCGACATGCGCGAGGATAGAAACTTCAAAGGTTCCGACGCGAGGTTGACTTCTGGTCGTATTTCTATTCTGTGACATGACTATGCTTCATTCCAAACCATGTATATGTTCTATTAACTATGTTTTGACATACAAACCGACATATCTACACAATTTCTATTACACTACAGATTATTACTTAATTAATCCACTACTACAAAACTTGTACAGTTTAGTTAAGTCTCACGGTATTTAAAACTTAAAAACTTCGTACAGGTATACAGGTAAAAATTTTAAAAAAAGTACCCATACAATGGTTACATTTGAGGTAATGTCCCACTTAGGATTTTCAACTATTTTGGAAGAACACATCTCTTTGCACAGCCATCAAGGCAACAGATCTTTCCACCAGTGCACTCGCTGTCCACAAGACAAGCTGGATTATCAGGAGGACAAACATTGCGACCTAAAATGTTAATTGAAAAGAATGTTTAGAAATATATTTCACGGAACACAACTTGAGAAACGCGTGTCCTGATGGTAAATCCCTTCAACGAACATAGTGCATGCTGGCCAGAGAATCAGACCAAACGAAATCTGAAACAAACAAACGAACGAACGAACGAACGAACGAACGAACGAACGAACGAACGAACGAACGAACGAACGAACGAACGAACGAACGAACGGGCCTCGCAGAATATAAAATTGCCTGAAAGCCGCATTTACTTAAAATAATGACGAAACACTGGTAGTGTAAGCTACATGTATATTATCTAGAATTCCTACCTGATCTCAATACAGGAGTTGTGCAAACTTGCCCACAACCTCTGCAGCAACATATCTGGCCTTTTTTAGCACATTCCTGTCTGTCACAATGCACAAAACATATCCTCGGAATAGGGCAAGTAGGAGATTTCCCTTAAAAATTAAATAATGCATCGAGATAATAAGCTATTTGTTCATATAGGACCATTATGAAAAATTGTACAGTTTGCACAACGTATATCATTAAGCAATTTGCAAAAGCTCTGAGCAGTACACATTGAAGATGTTATACATTGCACTGTGGCTTGTTTGTATTTGAAAAACGTTAAGCTGCTGTTACACGATGCGATTTTTCAGTTGCAACTTGCAACAAATAGCCTGAATATTGCACGTAGCAACTTGCGACGTTGTAATTTTTGCTTGTTGCAAGTTGCAAGAAAAGTTGGATGGGTTCTACTTTTTGCTGCAACTTGCAACAAAGTTCGCAAGTTGCTGAACGTGTAATACCCTTCCTGCAACTTGCAACACAATTCTAGCCAATCACAAGGCTAGCCAATCAGGTGTAAGAATTTCGGGATACCGTGGAACAAAAAACATGGCGGATCAACGTGACGATGACATATTCGAGGGAAATGTGTTTGCGTGTTGCCCCTCTAGGCAACTTAATTATGATTTTTTCCCGGGGCCTCTCCATTTAACAACAGGCCCGTAGCGAACTGTTAAGGACATTGAGAAAGCAAGGACAGTTTTTTTTCTCATCTTCTACCTACCACAACTTCCTCTTTTGACCACCTTGATCGCCGTCTGTAACTGACAGCTTTTTTGCACTAGTTCACATAGGTTTGTATACGTCACATTATCAGAGCCGCACACAGGGTTGTGGACATTCAGACAGATCCCAGGACAAACACATGTTGCGTTGCCATCACGTACTTCGCATTTGGCAAAATGATTACATTTCGTGGTATTACAGTTGGGCGAAGGTGTGCTATTTGGAGTACTTGTTGGACCTGGAAAATGAATAAAACTACAACGTTAACTAACCCTTTTTAAACAGGATAACCCTGTTAGTTGAAGGAAAATTCGAGTGTAGAATATATACATTTTAAGACCAAACCGGGACCAGTTGCGAAAAATGCAACTATACAGGCCTTCCGGCAGGAATTGAACCCACGATCTTGCGATTCTAGTGCAGTGCTCTGACCACTGAGCCACGGAGGGCGTTGCCGAGAGCTTGATCGCGAGTTCTAGTGGTCTTAAAATGTATATATTCTACACTCGAATTTCCCTTCACCAAAAATCCTTAGAACATGCTATGCAATCGAGTGAAATGCCCAACATTGTTTATAACCCTGTTGGTCGTATCTATAACTGTTCTCCGTCTTCTCCTTTGACGGGTCCAGTTAGGGCCATTCATCATTGGTCCCGGTGTGTTACTATACAGAAGGAAATAAGAGTAAACTAAACTAAACTAAACTAACTTTGTTTCAAGTTGGATAACCCTGTCAGTCATATCTAAACTGCATGTTTTCTCTAGAGGTCCAGTAAGGACCAAGCCCTTTTGATTTGACTTAAGTCATTACGCGCACCTGACGTCAAAAGGTTAAGGAAGTTTATTTCTAACTAAATTTTAGATTTCATAGGCACTTTATAAATAATAGAAAATATTCGAGTGCTTTACACCAAGTTTGAGAAAAACCTAACGTGCAGATTTGAGCGGAGAAGTCAACAAAAAAACGGGCTACAGAACTTTACTCACAAGGTCCACTGCTAACTTGAACCAGTTTTGGATTCCCCTGTTGACAGGCCGCTGACCGCAGAATACAGGGGTTACTGTATGTTTTACCATCAGAGCCACAGACTGGCCTATATTCTTTGGTACAGGCAAAAGCACATTCGCATTTGGGATGATTTGTTTTCTTGTTCACTCGGCACACCGCACCACAACAACAATCAACGAAATTACATGGATTTGGTCCTAAAAATAAAAATGAAAAGAAGGACTTTAATCATGAAAATTTTTCTCATGTTTCTCTGAAGATGATTCTGTAATAGAATTGAAACACTGCATTTCCTCACGGAAAAGCGTTAAGTTGTCGCGAGAATATCTCTTGCGCTTAAGTTGGATATAACTCGCCTTCAATCCCTGTGCGGCTCGATAGCTCAACAGGTAGAGCGGTGGACCGGAATCCCGAAGGTGCGATAAGTTAAAATCCCGCACGAGTCAGCCGAAACTTTAGCAGCGTAAGAAATCATGAAAAATTTTTCTCATTAGAGTAAAATGTGAATTTTAAAGGCTCCAATAAAACATTAGTATTTTGTTACTAAAAACTAGCCAGTCCCAGGCTTGGACTGGGCGTCAGTGCCATCTTGTTTTAGATCAGTCAAGATTCAGTTCAGTAATAGAGTATTCAGTACAACTATGGCTGCCCATCGGCAGTCCACCATCTTTAATTTTGCTCTAAGTTATCTGGAATCTGGTCCATATAAAATAGGCCTAAAACGTTCTGAAATTCATACGTACTGCAGTGGCCAGGATGTAGGGCGCGTAGCCATTTCCTTTTCTGACAAGCGGCTTTCTTCATTGCGCAACTGTTCGGGTAGTTTCTGCCATCCGATGCGCAAAGTGGTTTATAGACAGCTAAACAGGAATCTTTAGGGCAGGAGCACCGAGGGAGGCCAAAATATAAACTGCATTTACTGTAGTAAGGACATCGTAGCCGGTAGTTCCATTTTGTTTTTCTGCAACTGCCTGCTTTGCCTGCAATGAAAAAATAAGCTTTTTAAAAAATAGAACTAAAAAATGTGTAATTATTTATTGATCTAAGCTGGATGACAAACACTAGCTATAACGTTAAGAGTGATACAACATATATATATATATCAATATCAATTCATTCACTTCTGTGTTGTTGAGCACTCTGTGAGGCTCGTGTATAGGTGCCCGTTAGCGCTAATGCAACGCTCACTATGCCCTTACAGTTTGAGCACTCTGACCCAATACCACCTCATGCTCTCTAGATGTGCGCACTACTTGATACTATCCCACAAGCAGTTGTCACCGACAATTGCTTGGGTATTATATAAGTGGTGTTCTCACATTCTTACATCTAGAGTGTTCCAAGCTACACTGATGAGCTGTAGTACAGCGAAACACGTGTCTGTAGATTGAACTATATATATATATAATATATATATATTAATTTGCGAGCTTGGTGTAATGTGATGAACGTTTGGTAGACGTTTGTCAAACTTAAATACTCAGAAAGGAATTCTGAGCCCCAGATAGGGAACGGACTCGCAAGCTTAATAATATAATTCCATGCTTAAATAAAGTTCATCCGTCTATCCATTCATCCATCCATTCATCTATCTATCTATCCATCCATCCATTTATTCACCCAGCGCCGGATTTAGGACAGTGGAGGCCCCTGGGCGGTCACTGACCAGCACAATATATAAATTCTATTTCTGAATGTATGCTAAGTTACATAGTCATATTTTTTTGAATAAGATGTAGGTAATTGGACTGACACTGGGGTTATATTATGTAGATGAATAAAATTTGCAAATTTGATACGGGAGTAAGTTAAACAATTATAAGAAAGGATTAAAGAAACGTAAGTAATATTCAGTATATATAGTACATGGGACACAACCCTCTATATATGATCATATATATCATCTATATATATCATCCATATATCTTTTGTCTTGTTTTTGACTCTTTTGACATATTTTGTGCTCTCAAGATTTTTTTCATTCCAACACCTATTTTTTCAACTTTCAAGACATTTTTGTGGAGGCCCCCCTTAAACATTATTTTGGGGGGGGCCCTGGGCGACCGCCCAGTCCGCCCTGTCCTAAATCCGGCACTGCATCCATTCATCTATATGCGTCTTATCTATCTACCTTACCCTGCTGATCCACCTATATCCATCCACCCATTACGCATATTAAGCTAGCCTAAGCTCTTTTAGATATTTTCGTTTTGAACAAACAACTGATGCAGACAGACACTTACATCTACCATTGTAACGAAGGCGAGTCTTTGTGTTTCCAGAACAAGATTTGACCTTCAAGTCGCAAAAATTATGGTATGTCTTCCAATCAGTTCCGCATACTGGCTTTAGAATTCGGGGACATCTTTTAGGACAGACGCAAACGGCTTTGTTTTTGAAAATCATGCACTTGGCGTAGGCATGACAACGTTTGAAGTGGCATAGACTGAAGGGAAACATGGGAAAATCATTATCTGAAACACAAATTTAATATGCACAAGTTAATACATGTTTGTGAAAGCTACTTGTCTATAAGTTAGTGTTGTCTTGAGAAAGACTAGTTTGTTTTTGTTTGAAAATAACAGTTTGTTGTTTGATATTGTGGCGGCCATTTGCTTGTTTGTTAGTCAGTCAGTCCGCCATCATTTCGTTTGTCGGTCTGTGGCGTCCGTCCGTCTGTCTGTCCGTTCATATGAACTGAACAATCGAAATATAGTAAGGTTAGATATACTGCCGAAACAGAGAACGTAGGAGTCTAACGTTTCGAGCGAAGGCCCTTGTTTGTGTGTTTGTTTGTTTGTTTGTTTGTTTGTTTGTTTGTTTGTTTGTTTGTTCAGTTGTTTGTTGGTTTGTTCGATTGCTTGTTCGTTCGTTCGTTCGTTCGTTCGTTGGCTGTACGCTAAACAGGGTACAGCCTTTTGGTGCTATGTTGGTGCTATTTCATTATATTTCTGTCAATATACTTTCTGGAGTTTTTTCGGTGAAATTTCTTTCTTTCAAAACTTGTAACAGTTTGTCGGGAAATAACAAAAACAATTTAATGCAAAACCTCGAGTTTTTTATGGCTTTTTAAACATCAGTAAATTTAACATAAGTTTAACACAATTTTCAACATAAAGCAAGAAAAACCCAAAGCAAACAAACGATAGACCAATAAGAAGTGGTACATACTTCACTTCCTAGCTCCACATTTCGTGAAAGCAATGGACTGGAACGAGAATATCGTTTCCCGCCAATTTGTCAAATTAGTACCCAGTTCGCGCGCGGTCATAAAAATATTGGCGGCCATTTTGAAATTCAATTCAATATAATTTTATCATTTCACTGTTCTGTCACTTCTGTGCTTGCTTTAAACGTTTAAACATGACAGAAAAAGGGAAAAGATGAAAAACATTTGGGTGCTTAGTCGGAAATGAATTCAAGTAAAGTTTAAAAGTATTAAACAAAGATAATTTAATACGGGAATCCGAATGGACAACTTCAATCATCATTCATCAATCTTGCAGCATTGACTCCATTGAGCATACGACAGGTAAATGTTTGTTTTGTAAACGTTGTGGATGTTTTAATTTTATGTCTTGTAGAATATCCACTTTTATAGTTAAAATAGTTATGCTAATTATATGTTATATGTAAATGTTATCATTATTAAATATAATATTATTTATTATATAAAATAGAGTGTTTTTAATATGGTTTTATTGACGTTTCGGCGTTTCCGCCACTAAAAATAATCGATTATCGTGAAACGTATTAGAGATTACTGCTCTATTTTTGTGGGTCAATAGGACTATTTTTTATATAATAAACAGGACAATACATAAATGCTTGGAAATATGAAATTTATTTCTCGTGTTGACAAAGATATCTCACTCGTTCGCGTTGCTTACTCGTGAGATATCCTGGTCAACACTCGAAATAAATGTCATATTTCCGCACATCCATGTATTATTCTCTATATATTTACTAAATCGGATGTTTTATTATAATATTTACAATTATAAATAATATCAATAATATTATAATTACTATTAATAAGACCTACACATCTATGAGTAAAATGCTTGATTGCACTCGTGACCGGTATGCAAAAAAGTCACAATATAAGCCGGATAATGGGGCAATAATGCATTTTTTCATTCATTTCTTCAAAAGTTAATGGTTGGTCGTTGGTCAACCTTGGGAACTCAGACATTTTTCTCAGTAAAATGGCTCGAAGAGCATTTACAATCAATTCTCATATCCAAGCTAGCATATCTGTCTAGTTTTCTTTTAGCGGGAATAGCGGCATGCATTACAACATTAACATATATCATCATACTTGTACATAGCCAATCTTGTAACACATTTATACAAATCGAAATATGCTATTTTAACGTTTCGGCAGTAGACCAACCTTGCTATATGATGTTATAAAGAATTGTGCAGACCGACGTGAGTGTTATCTGCCTTGGTTTTCCGCATTTGCGCCAAACGGCGTTTGGTGCCTGTATAATTTGGGGCCAGGCCTCTCACATGTTTCGGTCAGCCGCTCGAAGTTCCGCTTTGGAACTCAGACCCGAAGAACATTTACTCAGTGTACGATGCGCAGTACTTACTGAGTTATCCTAGTAACAGACACACCAACAGACAAACAAACAAATAAACAAACAGAGGTAAAACAACCTTTTGGCGGAGGTAATTACAAAAATAAATCTAGGCACACCGCAACGATCTCAATAAACGAACATGATGAACGGCAAACGAACGGACACGAAGCCCCAGCGAGGTTAACCCCTTACATGAAATGACAATTGACAATATATCACTTTAAGAACCGTAAATGTCACGGTGAATGGGAGAACTTACTATAATATTAATATAGTTAGAAATGAGATAGGAAGAGAAACTACCTAAAGAGGTACACGCCTTTACCAAATTGGTAATGCTAGACGGTAGTTCTTAGACAGACCCGGCTGTCTGAAACTTAAAGTGGTAAAGGCTAAAAGGCGTATGCCTCTTTAGGTAGTTTTTCTTTCTATCTCATTTTAAACACTATATTATAGTTCTGCCATTCACCAGCCGAGTATTTGGGGTTCTTAAAACGATATTTAAATTTGTTACCACGACAAAATATTTGTTTTATTAAAATGACAATATACACAGCTGTCAATGGCCTTGCGGTGCATGGGGGCACACTTTTTTCAAAATTTGGATTCGGAATCGGCGAATCGCTCTGATCCAAGTCATGGATAAAAAGTGAGGGCTTGTCTGATTTTGAGAGATAAATTGCAAATAAAAGAATTATTCTTGCAAAACAAAGAGAATGATAATAATTTTTAGTTCCTGGAGTAATCTCAACACCGTCCTCGTGCTTTATACAACGCCACTTACAGCATTTTCACGTCTTCACTGAGGACAGCGTCAACTCGCCAAAAGATGACAACTGCTGCTTAAGATTGACAGACTTCAATACAGACACTACAATAATTTTAGCAGTATTGGGGCGTTTTGGAAGTCATTAAACTAGTTTCAAATATCAAATATAATAGTCAACCATGACTTATTTTAATTATATAATTTATGTTGCTTTTTAACCGCCGTCGTCCCTAAAATCCTAATCGCATTTGCGTATGTCGCGCGCAATTTTTAGCTCCGAGAGACCATAGCAAGGCTGCCAAGCCATGGGAATGGCAGATGTGAGATGTATAATACCAAATCGAAACAACCAACTTACCTTTTTTGTCTAAGTTAAACCCCACTGATAACACAGTAGTCGCTCCAAAAAGGCTCAGTGCAGAAAACAGACAAATCGTTTTGAAGTTGATCATATTGTCTGGTGAATGACAAACTTGCATTTCCCTTCGTTTGCTGGAGAGCACGCCGATCTTAAGGAAATCCGCTAGCTAGATAGATCCAAATATCTCAAGATATTCTTTAAGAAGAACTCAAGTAGCATGACTAAGCCTTTTCAAATGGTATAGTTCCTCTTTGGGTTTGTTCGCTGATACGATTGCTCAATGCTCATAAACAATATTTACGAAGAGAGGGGAAATAGCTCAGGTCACTTAAGTGCGCGCATTGTGCATGGGGAAGTAGAGTGGTTACAATATATTGTGGGATTGAATTAAGCACTTTTTTTCAAATTATACAGTAGTTTCTATCTTGGTTTGTTCGCTGATACGATTGCTCATAAGTCATAAACAATATTTACGAAGAGAGGGGAAATGACTTTAAGTCAACTTCTTAAGTGCATGGCGCATGGTGCATGGGGAAGTAGAGTGGTTACAATATATTATGGGATTGAATTAAGCATTTTTCAAAATTTCCTTGACAAACGAACATACGAACGAACTTAGGAATAAACAAACAAACAAACAAACAAACAAACAAACAAACAAACAAACAAACAAACAAACAAACGGACGGACGGACGAACGAACGGTGAAAAAAGTCTACCTCTTGTTGCTTCGAAACGGGTTTCTTTCGAGTTGGGGTTTGTCTCGAGACGAGTTTTGTTTTGATTCAAATACAGGCGTACGTCTGGGCGGCAAGGCGGAAAAGTGACAAAGCGGGCGGGAGAAAAATGGGGAGGGGAGAGGCAGACTTGTCTCCCTTGCAGCGCGCCAAATTCACCGGTTGAGTTTTCAACCGGAGGCGGTGCCAAAATTCGGAGCAAGTCTAAATAGTTTCTATCTGGGTTTGTTCGCTGATACCATTATTCATAAACAATATAGGTACGAACTGAGAGGGGAATTGAAGTGACTCAACTTCTTAAGTGCACGCGTGGTGGGGTAAATAGGATGGTTACAATATACTATTATGTGATTTAATTAAGCCTTTTCAATTTGTTTTGGTTATGTCTGAGTTTGTTCGCTGATACAATTATTGATAAACAATGTTTTATGACATATAGGTAAATAGTGTGGTTACAAGTGCAACTGTATTTACTTACTAATAAAAGTAGCGTGCTGCGTAGGCAGTGTAGAAACAACAATCGAAATATAGTAAGGTTAGATATACTGCCGAAACAGAGAACGTAGGAATCTAACGTTTCGAGCGAAAACGAAGGGCCTTCGCTCGAAACGTTAGATTCCTACGTTCTCTGTTTCGGCAGTATATCTAACCTTACTATATTTCGATTGTATTTACTTAAGCCTTTTCAGTCGTTGGCACGGGTGGTACAACCAGTTTGCCTCGAGGGTTTTTCTCCTTTTTCACGCGAAGTATCCTATAAGCTCTGAGCTGGAACGAATTAAAAATCTATTCAATTCTAATAATAGAAAATCGATTTGCTGAAAAACTTTAGTGGACAACTGGCTTAAAGTACTCAAATAGATAAAAATTGTAGTAAAAGTGGCCTATTAAGAGTTTCGTACAGTAGTTCAATTTCGTTCCCAGAGCCCACGTTCCCCACCCGGGAAACGAGAGACTCTGGGATAATCCGTTTCAAATCGTTACGTTATTGGCTGAATAGTGAGCATGAGTTGGTCTGAAGTGACCGGAAGAAGCATTAATAAAACCAAAATAACAAAGATGTCGGACGACAAGACTCCAGTGAAGACGTTGCCGCGATCGATATCTTCGCCGTATGTGTGTAGATGCTGTAATTCGAGCTTCGCCAGCAACCCCATTGACTTGTTTCCAGATTCCGCTCGGATATTTACGCATGCGTACCTCAACCGGAATAACAAGAATCCTGTGATTTGAAACGGATTATCCCAGAGTCTCTCGTTTCCCGGGTGGGGAACGTGGGCTCTGGGAACGAGATTGACAGTAGTTCAGAAGAAAAAAGGAATGCTGTATATCACAACTTGCAGCTTCATGGAGAAATACATCTTGTAGTGCAGCCATCTTGGCAACACTTCTTACCACCAGAGCAATCATGAGCATTACGACATGCTAGTGGGTCAGGAGGGCAAATATTGCGACCTGAAAAGGGAAAATGGAGATTTTAAGGCCTGTCCTGGTCTGTTGTGTACGTCGCATCGTCGCGCAATCGTTGCATCTATTTGATTACTTATAAGCCAAAGTTAAGGTCAAGGTTATCAGGGTCAAAGTTAAGGTTAAGGTCGAGGTTAAGGTCAAGGTTAAGGTCAAAGATAAGGTTAAAGTTAAAGTTAAGGTCAAAGATAAGGTTAAAGTTAAAGTTAAGGTCAAGGTCATGGTCATAGTTAAGGTCACGTTAAGGTCAAGGTGGAGGTTAATATGAAGGTAAAGTCAAGGTGAAGTTTAAAGTCAAGGTCAAGGTTAATGTCGAGGTTAAGGTCAAGGTTAAGGTGAAGATTTAGATCAAGGTTAAGGTCAAGATTAAGGTTAAAGTCAAGGTTAAGATTAAGGTCAAGGTTAAGGTGAAGATTAAGGTCAGGGTTAATGTCAAGGTTAAGGTCAAGGTTAAGGTGAAGATTTAGATCAAGGTTAAGGTTGAAGTTAAGGTCAGTAAGACTAATCTCTTAGTTTGCTTTCAGCTTTATCGATTGCGTTAGTTTGCGTCCGTTTTTAGTATTTATACCGAGATTGGCAAGGCACCGCAATTTAAAATAAAGGCAATTATACCTAAGAGCAATATCGGAGTTGTGCAAACGAATCCACAACCTCGACAGCAACACATCTGGTCTTTTTTGGCACATTCATCTCTGTCGCAAAAAGTTAGGCAGATCTTTGGAATTGGGCAACGTCCAAACGGCTCTAGAAAATGGTAGAAAAAAATGTCAGCTTTTGGAATATTGCTTTTCTTAACTTGCATATGAGTCATCCCTATATATTAGCCAAATATTGGCCTCTTTTGAGAAAGTCGAAATATTGCGACTAAGGTCAGTTTCGTCTATGTATTAATTCAAAGTTTGTTCAGTTTTGAGTTTTCAGGATGCCTTTTTTTTCGGAATCTGCATGTTAATTCTAAATCTTACGATGCACGAGACCATTGTTGTGTTTTGAAAAAAGCTAAAAGGTGACCAACAGTGCTGTGAGTAACTTCGTTACAAGTAACTAGTTACATTTTTAAGTAACTGTAACTGAAACTAGTTACTTTTCTGAAGAAGTAACTGTAACTATAACTAGTTACTTTTTGAAGAAGTAACTATAACTAGTTACTTTTTTAAAGAACGTTTTTAGTTACAATATTTGGTTCAAAAATGTGACTATAGTTACTGATATTCAGTTGAGGATGTCATTCTTTCTTGATAAAAATGGTTTTAATATAATAATAAAGGTACGGGCATGACCAGCTTTTGAACCAGGCTCCTTGTCAAGAAAAAACTTGTCAATTTGTGTCGTACACACGAACAAATAAAACTTGTCAAGGAAAAACTTGGTCGTCTGTGCGGGGCTTTGGCGTGTTGCCTCTCACCACCGAAGTTAAGCCAGGTCGAAGGAGGTTAGTATATAAAACATCTGCCACCGTACTCCTTCCATCAAGCAATCAATCAATCAGATTGTGTATGGCCAGTACTATTCGGCTGATACGTGACTATGCAACTTAGCTTCATGCATGTGAGTAGAGTTTTTGGTTCCCTCCTGTGCCTCCAGGATTTTTCAGCCGGTTCTCCGGTTTTCTTCCCTCCGTAAAATCTACCAACTAGTTCCATCAAGGGGAAAGGCCATTTAGGCAAGGTTAAGGGTTATCTCATCTCATCTAGGTCGTTCGTCAGGACGTCCCACAGCTTTCACACGCTTTCTCCAATCATCTCGCTCTTCCATAATCGTCCGTAGCTCCTGAATTCTCTCCATCCCAGTATCTTCTAGCACAGTATCCACATAGGTGAGTCTTCTTCTTCCTCTACTGGTTCTTCCTTCGGTTGTTTGCCAGAGTACCAGCTTGCTAGCAACTCATGCAGTTCTTCGCCATGTCGGATGCAATGTCCGGCGAGACGCATCCTTTTCTGTTGTACCTTTGATGTAACTTTTAAGGGTAAGGTTATCATTATCTAAATACTGTCATATCTTACCCTGGATAAATAAAGCCGTTTTACTTTTATAAAGAGATATTCGGTTTTCTTTGACGAAAAGCAAAGGGAGGTATAGCGTGGCCCATCAGGACGATGAGTGATTTCCCGGTGGTCCTCAGCCATTTTGGAGTTTTCGGACCCATTCAGAGCTTTATGTTGATGAAGACAGAAAACGAAATTTTAAGCATGCCCTCCTTTAAAGGCCAATCTACATGATACGATTGTTGTATACGGTTGTCATCCTGGCGTATCAAATTTTGTGTACGTGAGTAACCTGACACAATTAATCTTGTTCATGATTCGATGTGTGAATGTCAAAAAACGTCGTTTACACAATTGGCGGTGAATCACATACATCACGATGACAATCTTAGCGTGTAGAAAGGCCTTAACGCAGTGTTAGATTGACGTAACTCTTTCTGATGGGCAACACTTGACTCTCAAATCTCATGTATTGAGCTAACGCTGGACGATTTCACTCAACATTTAAAGCATCACCGTCGTACTCACCTCTTTACAAAACACTCAAACCTTTTGAAGATATACTCTATTCGCATGAACGCATCAAAATAAAAAATAAAATTCTTAACCAAAACTCCCCAAAAAACAAATGTTACTTGTTGGAACAACGCGTTGGTCTCTTTAATGTCGTTTTTTCAATGACCCCCTTTACCATACTATATTATTCCTGCCGGTTCAATTGCGAGAGCCACATCGCCACTGGAAACGTATATCGTCTGTATATCTTGTTTTCATCGCTTTCAGTTGAATGAACCCTTTGATAAATCGCAAGGCTCTACCTACATGCGGCACTGTACTTTTATTTAAACGTATATAGACGATGCAGTGATTTTTTAAATATTTTAACTGAGACTAAAATGTCAGTACTTAACATATATATACTTTCATAAACCAGTATCTTACCGTTGTCGTGATTCTTTCCCAGTGGTACCACGGCAGTTGATGTTAGAATAAGGCTTGTTAAGCCTAAGGCAAAAACCAGACGAAGCTTCTTGTGGGTGATCATATCGAGTGCTTAGTTGACCAAATTCGTTTCTATAGCCGTAGGTGCATGAACAGATAATCGCATCGGTCATGCACTCATATGGAAGTAGGTCGATATTTTGCAGTATTATAGGATTAATATTGCCACTTGATGCAATATTGAGGGAAAAGTACTGAAGTCCGTATTTGGACCTATAATCGAGACCAGTTGTGAAAAATGTAAATAACTAGCTTGTCAGGGCATAGTCAATCGAGATATGGTCTGGAAACTCAGCTAAAGTCTTTGGTCTATCTTTTTGTTCGCCTTTATGCATTTTTGGGCACGGTGCACGGTCACTGAACACATTGTATTTTAGTATAATGAACGAATTGTCCAATAGCAAAGTTTCAGTTCAATCACTCAACCGTGCTATTTAAATATTAATAAACCTAAAACAAAGGATGTGCATGGTGTAAAATACGGTTCAACATAAAATCCCAGCTCATTATAGGCGCTTTGAAGTTTGCCGAGTTTCCAGACCATATCTCGACTAGTCAACTATGGTCAGAGGAATAGCCAGGATTTTGAGAGAGGGTGTCGAGGCAACCTCGTACCCAGGGCCATTTGTAGGGAACTGGGCCAAGATGGCGAATAAAACAAAATGGCGGGAACAAATGGCCCTGGTTGAGGCTAGCTCAAAATGCGCAGTATATTGCGCATTTTATTAACTAGAACTGTTCTTTACACAGTAATTATACCTAATTACACCTAATTACTGCATGGTTTAAAATATAATTTCCCCGTGTGCAGGAACAACCGACAAGGTCAAAATATAATTTAAAAAAAAAAATACAAAATCAAACCGTCTGATTTACGCCATAAGTTCTTGATCAATCAGAGGCTGAGATAGCCTAGCCTCCACCAGGGCCATTTGTTCCCGCCATCTTGGCCCAGTTCCCTACAAATGGCCTTGGGTACGACGTTGGGTGTGGAGGGTATCCAAGTTCCGCAGTGCATAATAATCCCCCCAACTCCCCCATCCCGAAAATGTCCAGAAATTTAAAAGTCCGAATTCATGTCAAGGGAGTTCATGTCAGCGTCTGTGTGGTGCACTAAAGTATTAGGTCAGATTCATTCACAGTTTTTCAAACATTCTCAATTGGAGAGGGCCTCACTCTTTGTTGTTTAGTGCTCCCCCCCCCCTAACCTACGGTAACGCTATCAATAATGACGTCATATTAGTGACGTCATATGAGTGAGCGCTCTCTAGTTGTTCTTTGTTTTTTGTTCAGTTTGTATAATTTTACAGTCACCGAACACATTGTATTTTCTGTATAATGAAGCAGTCGACCAATAGAAACGTTTGGGTTTAATTCCTCTTATCTTTCGTTGTCACGTTGTAATATAATTTATTTGCCCTAATATTACGTCATCTTGAAAGACGATGGAGTTTCCAAACAAGCCCCTGGCTCCATTAACTGATTATACACAGCCCATGTCCAGAGTTATTATCGGGGAGAGAATTTGACTTTTTGTTTAATATAATGGGGTCTTATTTTCGGAAGGTTTATATTCGGGGGCTTTTTTTCGGAGGGTTTATATTCGGAGGGCTTGTTTTCGGTGAGCTTATAATCGGGAGCTTATTTTCAGAGGGCTTATTTTCGGAGGGTTTGTTTTCGGGGGACTTGTTATTGGAGTTTACGGTATATTATTAGTATTATCAGAAGCATGCAGACAAGCAACACATTTCGTATACGTATTTTTTGGTTATAAAATAAGCCACAATATTTGTATGAAATCGATTATTTATTATCGCAAAAGAACATTCTTAAAATTGTTTCACACATCTCCTTTACTACAATATTGTAATTTCCTAAGTCTCGTTACTTTTACATAGTGTTACATTAGATTGCAAAGAGAGAGAAAAGAAACCGTTGAAATCTGGAAAAAAGGTAAAAAGAACCACACACGTAGAGATTTGACGTTTCTTGTTTCTCGGTTATAAAGCTGGAGCGATGCATCTTCTGTTGCAGCCAGTAGGACAACACATTTTACCTCCAGTGCAGTCGTTGTCATTACGGCAACCCAGTGGGTCAGGAGGGCAAACATAGCGACCTGAAAAGGGGAAATGGAGATTTTAAAGGCCTGTCGTAGCAGAGCCTTAGCCAGGATTTAGTAATCTACCCGTCCAAAAGTGCCCGCACTACTACAGGGGTCTTGGGGCATGCCCCATAGAAATAATATACCTAGAATGCGGGCTCCTATCTCCTGTCAGTCAAAAAATTGTCGCCACAAAATGGCGGATTTATAAGGGCAAAATTAATTTAATTTGGACACCTGTCACGTGACAGAGCACGCATTCTAGGTCTATTATTTCTATGGCATGCCCCCACCCAGAAACATTTTAAAATCAGGTCTTCTGAAAACGTGATTCTGAGCATTCTGGGGGAAAAAAGTACCCTAAATTGGAGAGCAAACAGCAGCAAAATCTATCGTTTTCTTTGTCTATATTTAACGATTAGTCACCCATGCTATTTTGTACTGAAAACACGTGGATTTGTGTCAGCGGTTGTAGAATGCAATTATGCTAATACGTGATGTTGTCATGTTGATAGGGTTATGGTTCACGTCCACCCTCTGCAGATTAAAATAATCGCCAAATTTAGTCCTAAAATACTAAATATTTCGCAAAAACATAGGAACTTGTATCTTGTGGTATTGTGGTCAAGGTATGTGCAATGACTGTTGAATGTCATAGCAAAACTAAAGCTTGTACGGTTGTATTAAATAACTAAAGACGAAATACTGGAGTTTTGTTTTAAAAAATTTTTACCCGTCCACTTTCAAAAATGCCCGTCCAATAGACGGGTGGACGGGCCTCTGGCTAAGCCCATGTGTCCTAGTCTGTTGTGTATGTCGCATCACTCCCATCCGGAGAGGCTTCCTTGCGCTCAGGAGGAGCTCACAGGGTTTTGGGGGACGCATAGGAAGAATGGGGACGCGAAAATGCACGCGCGCAGGGGAAGATAGGAAAAGAGAAAAGGAGAAGGGAAGCTTCCTCAATTCCCTCCACGCGCCCCCTTTATTTCACAGCCCGCGCTGCAACTTTATGCCTGATGGCAAGGAAGCCAGCTGCGGAGGAGAGTAATGCATGTCGCATCGTCGTACAGTCATTGCGTTGTTGTTACACCTGTTTAATTACTCGGGATTCCTGTGCAAAGCAAGGTTACGGTTGAGGTCAATGTTTAAAGTGCCTATGTCATCCTCAGGGACTTTACATATTTATACTAATTGGAACATTCTGAGAAGATTTGTAATATATCTTCTTAGGCGAAAATTTCATCTTCATGGATTTTTTTGCCGTTGAAGTTGACGGAAGTGACGTCAAAAGAGGAATCTGTAAAGTGGTTTTCATATAGACAAATTCCTCTTTCGACGTCACTTCCGTCAACTTTAACGGGGAAAAATCCATGAAGATGAAATTTGCGCCTGAGAAGATATATTACAAATCTTCTCAGAATGTTCCAATTAGTATAAATATGTAAAGTCCCTGAGGATGACATAGGCACTTTAAGGTCAAGGTGAAGGTTAAGGTCAAGGTTAAAGTTGTTAAAGACTAGTTCGGGCAGGAAGAAGTTAGAATGAACAATTAGGTAAAAAG
Source organism: Paragorgia papillata (assembly GCA_035771165.1). NCBI lineage: Eukaryota > Metazoa > Cnidaria > Anthozoa > Scleralcyonacea > Coralliidae > Paragorgia > Paragorgia papillata. Next base: position 170,658 of record JAWNZC010000347.1, on the reverse strand, counting down.
CTAGTCGTACCTTCGTGCCATACGGCAGCAGTGCAAACATGACCACAGCCTTGGCAACAACACATTTGGCCTTGGCCACACTCGTTCTGATTGCAAACTTGAAGACAGGCCTTTGGAATTGGACAACGGGCAAGTGACCCTATAAATAACGAAAGAAATAATCAGGTTTATAAATGCAGTTCATATTAATGATATCACCAAGTGAAAATTAAGTCTGACCCATTTCATAGTTTAGTGGTTCCCTGATGAAGATATTGTTGAGAATGTTTCTGAATAAACCTAAAGTTATTATGGTTCTGTGTGTCCTTTTGGTGTCCTTCACTTCACTTTACTTCACTTCACTTCACTTCACTTCACTTCACTTCACTTCACTTCACTTCATTTCACTTCACTTCACTTCACTTCACTTCACTTCACTTCACATCATTTCACTTCACATCACTTCACTTCACTTCACTTCACTTCACTTCACTTCACTTCACTTCACTACAGTTCCCAAGCACACACCAAGTATCTGTTGTATATTAAGAGATTATTAACCGAGAACGAGGTCTGTACGGGAAAATATCAGACCGAGGTCTTGAAACAAAAAAGTCGTACAAAAAAGACCGAGGTCTGATATTTTCCCGTACAGACCGAGTAAACGAGGTTAATAAAGCGTTTATTATATGGCTATTTCAAGTTTTTCGATAATTATTGTATCAAACTTAGTGTGAAAACCTTAGAAATTCACGCGAGCAAAATCAACATCCGGGACAGCGGTCCGGATACGGAAAAAGACGGACCGTGGTCTGGATACGCATTTTTACGGACCGTGCGTTGACCAATCAGAACTCAGGATATTACAAAGCCATATAATAAATATCTGTTATATAGAGACTTTCATTTGTCACAAGCTGTACTTAAGGCCTTATACTTTAATCAGTGGCCTTCGTACCTGAAGCTAGACCAGCATGTTCCTGGGAGAACATTAAGATCGTCTACATAAACTAAATTAACTGTGCCTTTTGAAAATGGCACTTTTCAAGACAGCGCAGCGAATGTATTCAATAGTTTGCTTATAGAGATCAGAAACTGCCGTAATTTTAGTGATTTTAAACGTACAGTGAAAGTGTACTATGCTCGCATTGCAAACGAAAGATTAGCTACATAATCTATTTTGCATGGATTCCGCATATTTAGATATAGTTTATATTAATAATACATCTTTATTATAGTGAAATAAAAGTAGCGTGCTGCGTAGGCAGTGTAGAAACAACAATCGAAATATAGTAAGGTTAGATATACTGCCGAAACAGAGAACGTAGGAGTCTAAAACGTTTCGAGCGAAGGGCCTTCGCTCGAAACGTTAGACTCCTACGTTCTCTGTTTCGGCAGTATATCTAACCTTACTATATTTCGATTCATCTTTATTATAGTTGTTTGTACATATACACTTGCATGGTGTTCACACCATGCAAATATAATTTTACATATAGTATTTAGTGTATATTGTTATTATGTAATCATATATAGAGAATAATAATACATGGATGTGCGGAAATATGAAATTTATTTCGAGTGTTGACCAGGATATCTCACGAGTGAGCGAAGTGAACGAGTGACATATCCTGTTCAACACGAGAAATAAATTTCATATTTCCAAGCATCCATGTATTGTTCTGTTTATTATATAAACAAATTGTCCTATTGCCTTGCAAAAGTTGAATTAAACTATAATGCTGATTCAGCGATAATCGTCACATGTGCGATTATCATAAATAATCGCACATGTGAGATTATCACTTTTATTAGTGGCGGAAAAATCAATAAAACACTCTATTTTATATAATAAAGGCCTACAATTGACAGAAACCTACCACAAAATCCTTTTTTAAGGACTGTGATCGTTCTTTTGTCCCGACAACTTGCTCTCTTCAAATCACACCCGTTTTGGTATGTGGTACCATCGGAGCCACACACCGGATCGGTGGTGTGGGAACAAGTTGTAGGACATACACAACTCGCCCGGCCATTCACCACTTCACATGTTCCATGGTAACCACATGTTGCGCCGGCACACGGGTTGATGGTGGGAGCTGGTGCAGTTGGTCGATCTAATGTTTACAATAAGAGTTACGATTTAAAACAGTGATTTTGTCTTTGTGACAAATTTAAATATAGCATGGAAAAACGTATTGACTATGGTGAATGGTCAATACCACCATCACCACTACCAACAACAATAGTAGCAACATCACCACCAACAACAACACCACCACCATAATCAGCAACAACAACACTACCACCACCAACAACAACAGCAGCAAACATCACCACCAACAACGCACAACAGCAACAACAACAACGCCACCACTACCACCACCACCACCACCACCAACAACAACAACAACAACTACTAACAACAACACCACCACTACTATTACCACCACTACCACCACCGCCTAAACGAACTGTAACAACAACAACTTTATTTGTATCCTCTACTAACATAAGCAAATCAATAAAAAAGTAGTAAATTAGAGCTATATATCAGTTTTATAATAAAAATAATCATAAATAGCTAAAAATGCCTGAAAGCCAACTACCTTAATATCATATAAAGTTGAAACTTGGCAAGATTTTTTTTTGGATTTGAAACCTGGTTATTATAATAATGCGTATACACTAATAGGAATGAATCTCCTCTAATTATTCAGACGTTTGTCATTTGACTTGAACTTACAGCATGGTCCACTTCCAGCTACTGTAATTGTCTTCTCAGTTTTACAACTTGCTCTTCTCATAGCACAATGGTTTTCGTACGTCTGACCATCTGAGCCGCATACTTGAGGCGTGACGCGTGGACAGAGTTCTGGACACACACACATTGCAGCGCCACTCACCACTTGACACAATGCATAGTGAGCGCATCTTCCTCCCAAGCAAGGATTTTCGGTTGGTGCTTGTGTGGGTGGTTTTGTAGTTGGTTGAGCTAGAGTAAGAGTAAAAGTGAGACTAGAGTGGGGACGAGAGGGTGGGTAAAAGCCTCCTTACCTGTTGACGGTAACATATGACTAGTTAGTAGATTTAATTGGGAAAACTGTCGAGTTGATTTTGTGGAGGGAGGAAAACCGTAGAACCCGGTGAAAAACCCTTGAGACACAGGAGAGAACCAACAACTCTACTCACATGAAGCTAGTGTGGTCACCCATTCGAGTACAGAGACAGCGCGCTAACAGCTTGTGCCACCCTTGCCTCCCTGGGGGGTATACGTGAGGATAAAGGACAAAGGACTGGGAAGCTAATCATCCTTACTTGCAGCCAGCGGCTGAATTGCGAAGGACGCAGATCAACGTGGCCGTGTCGAGGCATATCAAAGGCGCTCCAGGCAGCCGCCATACGACACAGTTCAGACCACGGATCACAGCTAAGATGTTAGGTGTTGATTTTATGGAGGGAGGAAAACCGGAGAACCCGGCGAAAAACCCTCGAAGCACAGGAGAGATCAACTACAACTCTACTCACATGAGTACCAAGCTCGACAACGGGGTTATTCCCAAGCGGTCACCCATCCAAGTACTAACCCCGTCTAACCGGGTTTAACTTGGATGAAGGGAAGGGGAGGGTGAGGGTGTATTGGTGAGAATGAGAGTAAGAGTAAATGTCGGGATGGAAGCGAGGGATGAGAGGGGAAGTACGGGACTGAAGGTGAACGTTTGGGTAAGGATGTGAATGGGGTGAAGGTAGGAGTGGGGGTGAGAGTGAGAATGGGAGTGAGGGTGAGTGAGGGTAAGTGCATGGGAAAGTAATAGTAACAATGGAAGTGAAAGTGAAGATAAGAGGGAGTGAGTGTGGGTTGTAAAAGTTGGGGTAAAAAATGGGAGTGAGAGTAAAAATGGGAGTAGGTGTGTGCCTGAGAGTGCGGGTAAGTGAATGGGAGTGGGGATATGACTAAGCATGAGAGTGAAAGTAAGAGTATGAGTAAGAGTGAGGATGGGACTAAGATTGAAGGTGAAATTTGAGGTACGAGTGATAGTGGAAGTAGAAGTCAGAGTGAGATGAGAGTGAAAAGAAAACAGGGAAACGCGAGCATACATGGACAAGTAGCTTCGGTTAAAATTTTTTTTGGACTTTAGCAATTAAAAGCATTTGACTTTGCACCTACCACACGCTCTTCTCGCAGCCACAGTGATAGTCCTCTGACTATTACAACTTGTCCATCTCAGCTCACACTCGTTTTCGTATGTGCGTCCGTCAGAGCCGCATACTTTGGCAGTAACGCCTGGACAACGACTGGGACAGACACACGTCGACACGCCATTGATCACTTGACACATAGCGTAGTGAGCACATCTTCCCAGCGTACAACGCTTGACGTTTGTCTGTGGTATGGTTGGTTTAGCTACAGTAATTAAAATGGGACAAACATAATGATGCACAATGTAAAAAAAATTCAAAAAACATTGCCTTATTAAAGAGGGCAAAACCATTTATTCCCAGGCATACTTTAACAAAAATGTATAATGCATTGGTATTGCCTCACTTTAATTATTGTTCGACTATCTGGAACGATGGATCTAGTACTATTATTAATAAACTAGCGAAGCTACAAAGAAGAGCTGCGCGTGTGATAACTGGGGACACTTATGATGTTCGTTCCACCCAAATATTAGAAAACCTTGATTGGATACCTATCGAGGAAACTTTAAAAAACGAGAAACAACAATGACGTTTAAAGCGTTGACAGGACGTTTACCGGATTATCTTGTAGAACTATTTACTAAGTGCAATAACAATAATTACAGTTTGAGAAGTAATAATACTAAACTAGCTCTCCTCAAACCAAAGACAAATTTTCTTAAAAGAAGTTTCTCGTACAGAGCTGCAAAAGCGTGGAACGAATTATCTAGTGAAATAACTGATAATCTACAACAATTATCAGTGTTATCTTTCAAACGGCGGATATAAACTAATTTATGTAACTCCTTAGGATAATTTCGAAGATTGAAATACTTGTGTGTAAGATATGTACATAATTTAGTTTGTATAGAATAGTTAGTTTATATTTTATTGTATTGTATTGTATAGTGTACACGGCCCTTTGAAAACTAGTACTGTATATATATATTACTGAATAGGCTACCGTGTGTAAAGAATTTTAATTAAAAATTAAAAATTAAAAAACTTACGTTTGTATGTATGTAAACTTTATTTAAGTGTCAAATGTATTTAGCTCGCAGAACTAATTGGGGACACTACTCACAACGTCAACGTAGGTAGTGACGTCAACAGCGTCTAATAATTTGTTAAAAAACAAACGTAACTCTTTTTAGCGCCATAGAACTTTTAACCGCGTTTTCCGTAAGTGGATTTTCACTGTGATGAGTAAAATACATCTGGCGTTAGCCAAATTAAAATACTTCAGACTTGAGAGTCCGATGCGGCCTAGAAATAGTTAAACTCACCGCACGCTCCAAATCCAATCCCGGAAATCGAAGTCTGAGATTTGCAACTTGTTCTTCGGAGAGTGCACTCGTTGTTGTACGTCCGGCCGTCGGAACCACATACCGGGGCAATAAGCCCGGGGCAAAGATCAGGACAAATACACCTTGCTTGACCTGCAACCATTTGACACCGTGCGTAGTGAGCACACCTTCCCTGACGACAAGGCTCGACAATTGGTGTTTCGGTAGTAATACGCGATGGAACTAGAATAAGAGAAACAGTCATGATTGGTGCAATGGATCATGCACTGTAGCTTTCGGTAATAGCCCCCTTAGCTCTGTGGTGAGAGCACCGCACTAGTATCGCCAGAACGTATAGGTTGAATATGTGTACAACCCACAACTTTATCACCAGTGAGACGCTCTAACCATTGAGCTACTGGGACTCGCATGATTTGAACGCGTAGATTGACTGATATGTGTACAACTCACATCCTTCTGATTGCCAGCGAGATCGACGCCCTAACCATTGAGCTACTGGAATCAGTTCAGATGGTTGCAGAACGTATAGGTTGAATATGTGTATACAACCCACAACCTTTTTATCACCAGTGAGACGCTCTAACCATTGAGCTACTTGGACTCGCATGATTTGAACGCGTAGATTGACTGATATGTGTACAACCCACAACCTTCTGATCGCCAGCGAGATCGACGCTCTAACCATTGAGTTACTGGAATCAGTTCACGATGGTTGCAGAACGTATAGGTTGAATATGTGTATACAACCCACAACCTTTTTATCACCAGTGAGACGCTCTAACCATTGAGCTACTGGGACTCGCATTATTTGAACGCGTAGATTGACTGATATGTGTACAACTCACATCCTTCTGATTGCCAGCGAGACGCCCCAACCATTGAGCTACTGGAATCAGTTCAGATGGTTGCAGAACGTATAGGTTGAATATGTGTACACTGTACAACCCACAACCTTATCACCAGTGAGACGCTCTAACCATTGAGCTACTGGGACTCCGAGATGATTTTAACGTGGGTTCAGTGATATGTGTAGTGTGTACAACCAACAACCTTCTGATCGCCAGTGAGATGCTCTAACCATTGGGTTACTGGGGCTTAGACCCCGTTTACACGATGCCGGTACAATTTGAAAACGGAACAAAATCATGCCGGTATGTAAATACAGGACAGCCAAACCGCCAGAATCGAAAACGAAAGGGAAAATTATATTGCAAACAACTGCCGATGATCTCGTGTCCAACTCCCAAACCGCGAACTTACACGCATGCGCTTTAGAAAGAACACCAAAGAATCTTGGTGTTCCGGTTTGGATTCCCCCAGAGCCTTTTCAGCGCGCCAGCACGGGAGAGGCTCTGGGGACGAGAATGGTGAGAATTGAGAAGACTTTGTGAATACTGCTGACCCGAATACTGTGGTCGTATATATCGTGATTACCGTCATCAAACTGTTACGGCACGGGCGTTTACACGATACCGGTTAGTGTTCCGTTTTCATTTCATGCCGTCAAGGAACCCGTCTTCATTTTGTGCCTTTTTCATGTCATTTTTGTGCCGGTATCGTGTAAACGCAAGGCCTAAACGGCATGATTTTGTTCCGTTTTCAAATTGTACCGGCATCGTGTAAACGGGTTCTCAGATAGCTGAACGTATATTTAAATTGGTCTGATGTGGGACGTCTTTTTTAAAGTACTTCAATTAAATACAGGGTTATATAAATGCGATATACTAGCTTGACTTCAACTTACCGCAAGCTCCTTTTCTAGCCACTGAAATATCAGTCTCTTGTGTACAGCTTGTTCTTCTCAAACTACATTCGTTTTCGTACGTCTTGGCGTCGGAGCCACATACTAGGCCTATTAGTCCCGGGCAAAGTTCAGGGCAGATACACTTTGCCTGACCTGCAACCACTTGACATCTTGCGTAGTGGGCACATCTTCCCTGACTGCAAGGATCGACAGTTGGTGTTTGGGTTGTAATATGCAGTGGAACTAGAAATGAATAATTATAATAATAACATGACTTGAGGGAAATTAGCGATTAAATTTCCCGCAGCCGAGGGAAGGTTTGTGAAAGTCCGAGGGCCGCATGATCGCCGAGGAAAACTTCGAGAATCTTACCGACAGGAAATTTACACGGTTGATCAGAGAAGTTGCATCTAATTTTCCCGTGCATGTTGATGAGGGAAAATATATGCAAGCGGGAAATTTAGAAGAAGACAAAGGATTTCTTTGTCTTCTAATTTTCCCTCATCAACATGTACGGGAAAATTCGAAGACAAAGGAAAAATTTCCCTCTTGCATGAGCAATGAAGGAAATACGAGGTTTACATTCCCTCGGAGAACAAAAGAATCCGAGTTGATCATGGTATTACTAAAGCCCAACCTCGTACCCAGGGCCATTTGTAGGGAACTGGGCCAAGATGGCGGGAACAAATGGCCCTGGTGGAGGCCAGGCTATCTCAGCCTCTGATTGGTCAAGAGCTTATGGCGTAAATTAGACGGTTTGATTTTGTATTTTTAAAAAAAAATATTGTATTTTGACCTTGTCGGGTGTTCCTGCTCACGGCACGGGAAATTATATTTCAAACCATGCAATAATTAGCTGTAATTAGGTATAATTACTGTGTCAAGGACTGAGTTCTAGTTATCAAAATGCGCAATATACTGCGCATTTTGAGCTAGCCTCCACCAGGGCCATTTGTTCCCGCCATTTTGTTTTTGGCCGCCATCTTGGCCCAGCCCCTACAAATGGCCCTGGGGACGAGGTTGTACTAAAGCCCTGTTTACACGTTAGAGCCTGGGCCCCAAATAGTATCTTGGCAACCATTCACGCTTGCTCAAAAAGAAATATGGAGTTTCTTGGCAGAGCCCACTTTCCAGTCGGAAATGGGCTGTGACTCGCAGGGTATAGTTTGAACCTACCGCACGCTTCTCTTTTAACGATTGTAATCCTCCTCCTGTTTATGCAACTTTCGTTTTTCAAAGCACACTCGTTGTCGTACGTACGGCGATCGGAGCCGCAGACTGGCGCTCTAACGGTGGGACATGTCTTGGGACACACACACGTTGCTGAGCCTGCGATCACTTGACACGTTGCATAGTAACCGCATATTCCCAGCGCGCAAGGATTGCGGGTTGGTGCTTGTGTAGTTGGTGGAACTATAGTGTGACGAAAAATTACAATTAGAGCAGTGACGTTAAGGGTGTACATGTGTTGCATGTGATAGTTTAGTGTAATGTGACGTTTCAGAAAATGGTTCTGAGTCATAAACATTTTCTGATTATTTGTTGTTGTCATTAGTGTTGTTGTTGTTGTTGCTGTTTTCGCTGCTGCTGGTGGGTGTGGTTGATGTCAGTATTGGTGTTGCTCATGCTGTATTGTTGTTGTTGTTGTTGTTGGTGGTGGTGGTGATGGTCTTGGTGTTGTTGTTGGTGTTCGTGATGGCATTGTTTTGTTGTTGTTGTTGTTGGTGGTGGTGGTGGTGGTGATGGTGGTGGTAGTGGTGGTGATGGTGTTGTTGATGGTCTTGGTGTTGCTGACTTGCTGGTGGTGATGCTGTTGGTTGTGGTGGATATGGTGTTGTTGGTGGTGAATATGGTGTTGTTGGTATTGGTGTTGGGTGGTGATGCTGTTGGTGGTGTGATGGTGGTGGTGGCGGTGGTGGTGGTGGCGGTGGTGGTGGTGGCGGTGATAGTGTTGGTGTTGGTGGTGGTGGTGATGGTGATAGTGTTGGTGGTGGTGGTGGTTATGGTGTTGGTGGTGGTGGTGGTGGTGGTGGTGGTGGTAGTGATGTTGCTGCTACTGTTGTTGTTGTTGTTGTTGCAGCTGCTGCGTTGTTGTTTGTTGTGGTGTTGCTGCTGCTGTTTCTGCTACTGTGTTTTTGTTAGTGTTGTTGTTGGTCGTGGTGATGGTTTTGTTGGTGGTGTTAGTGTTGTCGGTGGTATTGTTGTTGTACTTACGGCATGGTCCACTTCCAGCTACTGTAATTGTCGTCTCAGTTTTGCAACTTGCTCTTCTCATAGCACAATGGTTTTCGTACGTCTGACCGTCGGAGCCGCACACTTGAGGCCTGACGCCTGGACAGGAGACTGGGCACACACACATTGCAGCGCCTCCCACCACTTGACATGTTGCATAGTGAGCGCATCTTCCTCTCGAGCAAGGATTTTCGGTTAGTGGTTGTTTGATCGGACCTGCAAAGCCATGTTGAAAGCGTGTTGTGTCATTAATGGTCTTTTTAATAACCCTATTCGTTTAATAACCCCATCCTTACTTGCAGCCAGTGGCTGAATTACGAAGGACGCAGATCAACGCGGCCGTGTCGAGGCATATCAAAGACGCTCCAGTCGCCATACGACACAGTTCAGACCACGGATCACAGCTAAGATGTTACGTGTTGATTTTACGGAGGGAGGAAAACCGGAGAACCCGGCGAAAAACCCTCGAAGCACATGCAGGGAGATCAACTACAACTCTACTCACGTGAGTTCTAAGCTCGTCATCGGGGTCATTCCCAAGCGGTTACCCATCCAAGTACTAACCCCGTCTAACTGGGCTTAACTTTTGGCGAGAGGCAGCGCACTAACAGTACACGCCACCCGTGCTCCTCAAGCCTTGTATTCCCAGTGCATCCCCAGCTAAGATGTTTAGCAAAAAAGAAATTCGACTTACAAGGTCCTTTTCTGATTTTATTCAATTTCGGATCTCGTTTCTGACAGGCCGTTAAACGCAGGCCATACTCATTGCTGTATGTTTTGCCGTCCGAGCCACACACGGGATTAACTCCGGTTTCCTCCTGTAGTAACACTGGACCGATGAGGGTGGGCCCTCACTGGACGTCTGAGGATAACAGTTTAGATATAACTGATAGAGTTATCCAGTATAAATAAAGTTAGATTAGTTAGTTTTAGAGTGAACGTAGATTGAATTGTGTACAGTCCACAACCTTTTGATCACCAGTGAGACGCTCAATTTATCTCATTTGAAAGAACTCGTCAAATGGTATAAGAAGACCTTTTACAATTTTTCCGTATCTGTTCTGGTTTGGGAAATATTTGGACCAAAGACAGCCTGCTGTCCGCCATCTTGGAATTATTTTCGATATGCATGTGACATCATAACCAGGGTAAAGTGAAATTTTTATCTTGCCAAACTTGTGACAGTATGAGCTATAGAAACTCGATTTTGTTGCGCTATTTCCATTTTAAATTGACCCACAACATTTAAAAAGCCTTCTGTGGAAATTTGGTCACCCACGGAGTAGTTTCATCAGGTTTACCCTGGTTGTGACGTCACCAATTTCCTAGTTAATTAGACCCAATATTACAACAAGATGGCGGACAGCACGCTGTCTTTGGTCGAAATATTTCCAAAACCAAAACAGATACGGAAAAATTGTAAAAGGTCTTCTTATACCATTTGACGAGTTCTTTCAAATGAGACAAACTTAATTTTTATTGCGAATGTCCTGATGATTGCCAATGATTGAACGTACGTTGAATATATGTACAACCCACAAACTTCTGATTCCCAGTCAGACGCTTTAAACCATTGAGCTACTGAGACTCAGATAGCAGAACGTATATTCAGTAATTAATTTCTATGCGTCGTTATACCAACTCGACTTCAACTTACCGCAAGCTCCTTTTTTAACCACTCCAATCGAAGTCTGGTTTCTACAGCTTCTTCTTCTCAAACTACACTCGTTTTCGTATGTGTTGCCGTCGGAGCCACACACAGGGGAAGTAATGTTGGGACAAAGACTAGGACACACGCACTTTGCCACGCCATTCACCACCTCACACGTTGCATGGTAACCACATCTTACCCCAGCACAAGGTGAGATGGTTGGTGCTGGTTCTATAAGAAAAATTTGATTTAAAAAAATAAGTATAGTATTTAGCATGCCCATAATAGGGTCTTAGGCCTATTGTGTTCAGTTTGTATAGAGTCAGGGTTTATCGGAGGCAAGGGTGACACAAGCTGTTAGAGCGCTGTCTCTCACCTCTGAAGTTACGCCTGGGCAAAAGGGTTAGTACTTGGATAGGTGACCACATTAGCTTCATGTGAGTAGAGCAGAGTCGGACTGGCTCCGTATTAGGGGCGGTGCCATTAGGGAGAGGGGCGCCGTCAGGGTTTCTTTCAGAATATTTAACAAGGGGCAAGGAGCGCCGAAGGGGCGACCAACTTCTAGGGTCCGGGGGCCCAGAAAATTTTGAATTTTAGAGTCTCTGAAATAGCATTTCCTGCATTTTGAGGGGGGTTTGAAAGAGTTTTGAAGGATATAAAATACCAAACAAAATATTCAAATATACTCATTTTATATAGGAATACACCATAACATGCAAGGCATACATCATGAGGAGATGTCAACCATTAATTAGGTGACTACTTCATGTCAGGCAGTCAGCTGCGTGAAGCGTACTAAAATATTATTTAATCGTAATATACTATTAGCTGTACCATACTGATTAAAACGTAAAACGACTATAAATCCAAAATCGGGTTTTGAAATAGGAATTGCACTACTGATATCAAATATAATATTATACAACGGGAAAGGGGCGCAGTAACGGCATCCTAAGTGGGCGCATGTGCCATTGGCACAATGGCACATAGGCCGGTCCGACTCTGGAGTAGAGTTGTTGGTTGTGCCTCGAGGGTTTTTCACCGGGTTCTTCGGTTTTCCTCCCTTCGCAAAATCAACAGCATAGTTTCCCCAGTTAAATCTACTATAGCGCCCGCCGCGGGTATGGGATAATGACGTCAACTTACCGCAAGGTCCCGTTTTAGCGACTGTAATCGAAGTCTTATTATGGCAGCTAGTCCATTTCAAAGCGCACTCGTTGTCGTATGTCTTGGCGTCGGAGCCACAAACTGGCGCACTGACGTTGGGACAAAGACTTGGACATACACACGTTGCCGCGCCTTTGATCTCTTTACACGTTGCATAGTAACCGCATCTGACGACAGCACAGAGTGAGATGACTGGTACTGTCGGCTTTGGTACTACTGCATCTAGAAGGAAAAGTTGAATTAGAATGAGGAACCATTGTTAATTTAATCATGATCAACATTAGAATTAACATGAATAATCACAAGGCTTCATGGATATAAGAACCAACATTACAATGACAACCAACATAGAGTATATGTGGGTGAAGTTCTATTGTTGGATGACGTGTTATTGTGACGTCACTATGACGTTATCAAAGTGACGTCACCGTGACGTCATGAAAAAAGTAAATAATCGTATAAGTTTTACGGATTGTTGTATTACCACAGTATTACGTTAAAGTGCCTATGAAGTAAAAATTAAGTCTGTCTTATTTGAAAGAACACTTAAAATGACAAAGTAACATCTTTTGCAGTTTTTCGTTTCCTTGCTTCGTTGATGAGATATTTCAGGTTGCTTGATATGTAAATTTATACACATTTTGATGTCACGCGTGCATGACGAGTTATCGGAGAAGGTTATATATCTTTGCTATTATCAAACGAAATTAATTCGAAGGAAGCATGTGGTGGTAAATGACACTCATCGAGCTGGAGGTTTAATAGCTAATACACCTCTTTTCACGGTATTACGTTCGTGCAATTGCAATGGTTTGTGAACCAAAGGAAGTGAGACAAGTTTCACGAGGAGTGTTTAGAAGCGAGGTTCAGATCACACTTCCACTACCGCTACTGCTACAGTAAATGTGGTTAAGCTGATGTAATGTTCGTTTTTTCGTTCTGTATTCGTAGTTAGTTGTAGTTTAATCCTGGTACCGTCAAACGCTTCCTTTTTGCACTAGGTTTGAGACCTGCGACCATTACTGAACGTAAAAACAATATTTGACATGCTTAATTATATTTACGGTAGCGGTAGTGTGATCTGAACCTCGCTAATGTAGATATGATCAGTAGAAATCACTCAAAACATAGAAAAAATCCTTCTTTCATTTAAAGTGCCTATGTCATCCTCAGGGACTTTACATATTTATACTAATTGGAATATTCTGAGAAGATTTGTAATATATCTTCTCAGGCGAAAATTTCATCTTCATGGATTTTTTCCCCGTTAAAGTTGGCGGAAGTGACGTCGAAAGAGGAATTTGTCTATATGAAAACCACTTTGCAGATTCCTCTTTTTACGTCACTTCCGTCAACTTTAACGGGAAAAGAATCCATGAAGATGAAATTTTCGCCTGAGAAGATATATTACAAATCTTCTCAGAATGTTCCAATTAGTATAAATATGTAAAGTCCCTGAGGATGACATAGGCACTTTAAATATGTCGGAATATCATTAAAACTAAATCCTACCGCATGTTCCATTCCTAGCAACTGTGATGTTAGTCTGAGAGGTGCAACTTGTTCTTTTCAGGTGACACTCGTTTTCGTACGTGCGATAGTCAGAACCACATACCGGGATATTGGTGCTGGGACAAGCAGTTGGACACATACATCGGGGGTTGCCCAGAACGACTTTGCACTCGGCATAGTGAGCACATTTTAATATCGAACAAAGCGTGATGGTTTTTGACGTCGGCCCAGTTGAACCTACAAGAAGAATGAGCTTTAGTAAAGTAGGGTAAGGTAAGGTAAGCGAATTTATTTTTTTAAATATATTTATGGAATAAATACAGTTAACAACGAACTTTCCGTGTAATATGTGGGCGTGGTAGGGTAGTTTGAATGCCTGGGTCCCCCCTTTTCCCCCCTTTTCCCGCACTAACTGGTCACGTGGTTAAGGCCTATATAAGCAACGTCAAAAGGAGGCTCAGCACTGTTTTTGGTTGTGTCAACGCCAGACAAATGCCAAGGTTGACTTGGAATAGCCGTTCAACGCCCACCCACCCTATCCAGATTCATGAGGAGAGACCTAAAAGGTAACCAAGCAGCATTCATCTCCGAGGTATTGGACCAGCCACCACTGGAGTTCATACGAACCAGGGGTAGTATTTATCATGATTATGCAGAGTAAATATCAGAATTTGAGGCAACTCTCCCTGTACGTTGTACAGGTGACATGCAGTGTTTAAAATAGGGATGGAAGAAGGGTTACCGTAAGGTTGTTGGTCAGGCTCAAGGATACGCCTGTGGTAAGCATTCGGCCAGGCTCAAGCATCAGCCGGGCAACCTTTACGGTCTTGGATCGATTAACCCGATCCCATCCCTCTTCGGCCTGCAAAACGCCAAAGTTAGATGTAATCGTATCACAGCAATTGTTATTATTATCATGTTAAATATGGGTCTCATCTATCATTAAGGAAGAGAGAGTAGTTAAGGTAATATGTGATAGTGTTTTGGATACTGGTGATCCATTGTGACGTCAATGCAAGCAACTTGTAGATCATTTTAACTCAGAATTAGAACGAAGAGGATTACAAGTTCAAGTGAGGTCGAATTTTGCTGTTGAGAGACCGGTGTTGTAGGCAAGTCAACCTCATCCGAGGCCAAGTCCGAGTCTGAACCATTCAAGTCCGAGTCCGCTAGTACAATTCCGAGTCCGCCCATTTAGAGTCCGAGTCCTTGCCATCAGGGACGTAGCCAGGATTTTGAAAGGGGGGGAGCCGAAATCAAAATAAATTTTTAGGGGGGTCCGGGGACATGCTCCCCTGGGAAATTTTGAAATCGAGCGTCGCTGAAATGCCATTTCCTAGGTTTTGGAGGAAGATTTTACAGACTCTAAAGGTTAAAAAACGTCATATAAAATACTCAAAACACGCAAACGTCACATAGATACTCAAAATGCATACACTCAGTAGATTGAATACACTGTTTACAGTTTATTTCCAGACACAATTGATATTGCATCAGTTTTGTAGTTACATGTCTGTTGTTTTATATCAACTTGCGATGACTTGCGTTCTCGTTTGATTAGGGCTTTACAATACTACTTGCAGGGACTCAGGTTGGGACACTCTTCTCAACAGGGCCACCGACAGGAACTGGTGCCCGGGGCAAAATATTGATTTGGGGGCCCGTATGACGTCACATGTTGTAGAGTGGTGTGTTTTTTTGCCCCCGCGCTTCCTCGGGTATCGCGTATTTTTTTGTATTTTTTTTTTCATTTTATACACACATTCCTGAACGGGACAACTGAATATTTATAAGCCAAAATTAGCACTTAACAATTTTTTCAATAATTACGCTCTCTGGAGGTGATTAAACTTTTCTTAGCTCTCCTAGCAAACAAGTAAGTGAAAAAGTATCAACGGATAACTTTACTCACAAGGTCCACTGCTGACTTGAACAAGTTTTGGATTCTGCTGTTCACAGGCCGCTAACCGCAGAGTACAGGGGTTACCGTATGTTTTACCATCAGAGCCACACACTGGCCTGACTTCTTGGGTGCAGCCGAAGGCGCATTCACATTTTTGTTGACTTGTCTGATTCACTCGACACACTGCACCACAACAACAATTAATCAAACGACATGGATCTGGTCCTAAAAAATAACGACCCGTTAGGGGTTGTTCTAGAGTGCGGCTTACATAAAGTACCTGGGTTATTTCCTCCGCTTGGAGGTTTTGTTTTCAACGCTGCTTGTCTGTCTGTCTGTCACCAGGATATCTCACAAAATCCTGCACAGGTTGTAATAAACGTTTGCGGAAAGATTGATCATAGACCAAAGACAAACCCATTAAATTTTGGTTGAGATTTGGATAAGAATTTAATAACAATTTGACCACAAGATTCTCTGTGTAGAAGAAATGTTTGATTGCGCTCATTTTTGCACAGTTTTGCATAATTTTGGTACGAGTGCAATCAAGTATTTTATTCATTCATATACATGTGTGGGTTTCGTGAGTTAGCCTGGTTAGCAGGATGGCTCGTTTTCCCTT
The DNA here is from genome assembly GCA_035771165.1 of Paragorgia papillata. Lineage (NCBI taxonomy): Eukaryota > Metazoa > Cnidaria > Anthozoa > Scleralcyonacea > Coralliidae > Paragorgia > Paragorgia papillata. The sequence goes on along the minus strand of JAWNZC010000347.1, from coordinate 154,359 downwards.
TAAAGTTTAAACATATTTTAGTATAATCTCGTTCCCAGAGTCCACGTTCCCCTTACCCAGCGGGCGGGAAACGAGAGGCTCTGGGATAATCCGTTATTCACGCCGTCACAGGATTCTTGTTATCCGGAAGAAGAGTAATCATGTTCATCAGCCAATGAAATATCGATGTGAAACGGATTATCCCAGAGTCTCTCGTTTCCCGGGTGGGGAACGTGGGCTCTGGGAACGAGATTGCTTTTAGTATAAACACACAGGTGATTTTAGAAAATCTCGCGCATTGATTGGTCGAGCTACTTCGGAGTAATTCTCGATAATCACCTACAGCGTTTATTCAAAACGGCCGCCAGCCAATTTGTCCATGCGACAGACGAGGAAATTAACAATTTAAAAGAAAATGTTGTTACTAAAAGTACGAAAATGTGTATTTATACTAAATTTCGTGTCGGTTATTATTCACTGATATTCACCCCGCCTTCGGCGAATAATTGTCAATTAATAATAATCCGCTGGCGGAGATATGCAGTCTGTGAGTGTTTCAGTGGATCTGAAATAGCTTTTACCCTTTTAAATTAAATTATGTTTTTCCAAGCCTTATCGTTGTTATGGCTTTTTTGAAAATTATTTTCCGGGCAGTTATCTTTGAGAAGAATTTGCTTTCCGCCTGGCGTATCAATGGCTATACATACGTTTTACTTTGGGTATAGTTAATTTTAAAGCAGCCAAAGTGATTATCAAAATTATATACATTAAAACATACGTACTACAATGACCCAGGTGTTGATCATACAGCCATGTCTTCGTTTTGCAAGCGGCTTTTCTTAACAAACAAAGGTTCCTGTAGGTTATGCCGTTTGTTCCACACACTGGGTGATAGGCAGACGGACAAGTGAGTTTTGGACATAAGCAACGGGGAAGACCGTAGTATAAATTGCATTGACTGTAGTATGGACATCTGAGGTATTGCCACCGACTACGCCGGCAGTCACCAGCTCCACCTTAAGAAAGGAAATAATTACTTTATTTCACTTCAGTTCACTTCAGTTTACTTCACTTCACCTCACTTCACTTTACTTTACTTCACTTTACTTTACTTCATTTCACTTCACTTTAGTTAATCTCATGACGTCACTTTACCTCACGTCACTTCACGTCACTTCACCTCACGTCACTTTACCTCACTTCACTTCACCTCACGTCACTTCACCTCACGTCACTCAACCTTACGTCACTTCACCTCACGTCACTTTACCTCACGTCACTTTACCTAACGTCACTTCACGTCACTTCACCTCACGTCACTCAACCTCACATCACTTCACCTCACGTCACTTCACCTCACGTCACTCAACCTCACGTCACTCAACCTCACGTCACTCAACCTCACGTCACTCAACCTCACGTCACTCAACCTCACGTCACTCAACCTCACGTCACTCAACCTCATGTCACTCAACATCACGTCACTCAACATCACGTCACTCAACATCACGTCACTTCACCTCACATCACTCAACCTCACATCACTTCACCTCACGTCGCTTCACCTCACGTCACTCAACCTCATGTCACTTCACCTCACGCCACTTCACCTCACGTCACTTTACCTCACGTCACTCATCCTCACGTCACTCAACCTCACGTCACTCAACCTCACGTCACTCAACCTCACGTCACTCAACCTCACGTCACTCAACCTCACGTCACTCAACCTCACGTCACTCAACCTCACGTCACGCAACATCACGTCACTCAACCTCACGTCATTAAACCTCACGTCACTCAACCTCACGTCACAATAAGATCTCAAAATGCAACACAACCCTGACCATGCAACGAACGAATACGAACAGAAATATAGACATAAGGCATCATTGCACGTGTACTTACATTCACCATTGTAACGAAGTCGAGTCAAGTCATTATTAGCACAGGACTTTGCCATGAGTTCACACATATTGTTGTACGTCCTCCAGTTAGTGCCACACACAGGCTTCCTGGAACTAGAGCAGTTCTTCGGACAAACACACAGAGCCTGGCTTGCGTTATTAACCTCGCATCTAGCGTATGTATGACATCGCTTTTCCAAACATGGACTAAACCGAAACATTTCTAAAGATCGAATAAAATGCTTACAAACATGATTAAGAATTTAAAAGTAAAAAAGAAGCGTCGCAAACGCAGTTGATTTTTTAATAGCTTCAAAAACGACCCGTTTGGTACGTTCACCCCAATCTCCCAAGGAGAGCCGGTTTGCAGGCTATATAGTATACATTCATTGATGTAGTAATTTTGAAAGACAACATTGTGTAAGCCGTGGATTTCTCAGAGTCCGTAATGTATATATTCACCCCACGTATCAACTCAATGAACAGCGCGCGCAAATCCAGTCAAGCTCATGCAGACCACGCTGACAAGACTCTGATGAACGCTGAGATAATCCCCACATATTATATATGAGTGACCGCTGACCAAGTATCTATTACATAGATAGCGCGCGTCAAAACCAGTCAAGCTACGCTGACGAGACTTTGATGAGCGCTAATATAATACCACGTATTATAAGCGCACGCAAACCAGTCAAGCTCAGACCACGCTGACAAGACTTTGATGAGCGCTACTATAATACCACGTATTATAAGCACGCGCAAACTAGTCAAGCTCAGACCACGCTGACGAGACTTTGATGAGCGCTGAGATAATCCCCATATATTATAGTGAGTGTCTGCTGACTAGCATTGTCTCCTTTTTTACCTTGCCTAAATTACATTTAGCCACATGAAATACGATAGATCTGCCTTTCTTTTCTGCCTTTCTTCTTCCCTTCCCTCCCCTTCTCTCCCGCTTTCCGCTTTTCTATCAGCCGAGAGAGAGACGTGTAATATGTCTATTTAAAGTGCCTATGAAACGAAAATTAAGTTTGTCTTATTTAAAAAAAACACTTAAAATGACAAAGTAACATCTTTTGCAGTTTTTTATTTCCTTGCTTCGTTGTTGAGATATTTCAGTTTGTTTGATATGTAAATTTAACTTATAAGATAAGTTACGTCACTCTATGCATAATGACTTATCGCAAAAAGATTATACATCTTTGTTATTGTCAAACAAAAACACTTAAAATTTAAAGACTGTTGTAGGAGAAACACTCGCACATGGTTCCTAATTCGCCAAGTGCTTTTGTTCGATAATAACAAAGATGTAGAACACTTTGTGATAAGTCATTATGCAAACGGTGACGTAAAGTTACTTATAAGGCACATTTGCATATCAAACAAACTGAAATATTTCGAAAACGAAGCAAGGAAACGAAAAACTACAAAAGATGTTACTCTATCATTTTAAGTGTTCTTTCAAATAAGACAGACTTAATTTTCGTTTCATAGACACTTTAAGCTGAGAAAATCAAAGCTAAACTTTATGTAAATCAGGAGGATTTTTTTATCAGATATAAAACTACGGACATGGTATCCTCATTTCATTTGTGTTTCCGTCATGAATCATTAATGATTTTTGATTTGTTTTATTCTGAATTCCACTCTAAAACTGTTGTTTTAGATCTTGTGGCGAAATTACTATTGTGAAACTCTCCTCTATTATATCTTAAAATTTTAACACTTTTTTTCTTTTTTGTTCGAAACTAGGTCTGTTTATTTATTTATTCCTGGATGGGAGCCAAAAGATTGGCGAAGAAAATGTTGGATCCAAGTAAGTCAAATAGTTGCCATTTAGGAGTTACCATGTAGGTGTTGTGATCTTGTGTTTATTTGAACAATACTATAGTAACTGTCGTACTCGTTATGTTTCCATGCCAACATCGAGTTAAAAATAAAATGTAAAGTAGCGATAGTGGAAAATTCCAAAATATATATCTAAAAAAATTTTATGTGATAGTTAAAATATGAGCGGCCGATCTTTATGGGCATTTACAATGGCGAGCCGAATTCTAAGTGAGATAAGATCATTTGCAGTCAGAAAAAGCTCAATTTGAGGCACTAGTGCCTATTAACTTTGATAAAACCTTGATGTTTTATTAATCAATATTTTATCCGTAGTTGAAGATGCTGATTAAACATTAATTTATTTTGAATTTTCTTCATGAATTATTAATGAATTGATAACAATGATAAGTACTGTTTAATAAACGAGCAGGAGTGTTTTATCAGATATAGTCGTTTCTGTGTGTGTGTGTGCTTTTGAAAAGTTACAACTTCGCAACGTTTAATTAACGTTGTTTACTTTTTCGCTGAAATGTTTGTATTTTGCCAACTATATATTTTCCCCACAAAATTTTCCCATAGTATTGCTACCTTAAGATGTGCTAGAGATGCCTTACCCTTAAGGCCCTTTCACACAGGCGATTTTTGTGGCGATTTTTCGCACTCCGATGCATGCCATTGAATGAATGTCTAACCAAAGTGTGGAACCTCTCTGCCCGAATGGTCCTCAACATTCGTAAGTCAATCCATCCGTTCGCATGTGGCAGAAGGAGAAAAATCGAAGGGAAAATCGTCTGTGTAAACGAGCATTTAAAGTATTTGGAAATTATTAGAAGACCAATAAGTATATTTGCATGGTAACAATACTCCTTGAAAAAGCGTTGGTTACAAGAGCAAGTGCTTGTAAACTTTCTCACGAACAAGCGAAGCAAACGAGTGCGTGAGGCAAAAAAGCCAAAATCTCTATATCAAGTGTCGTTATGTTTATTATTTTGAAATCAAGCCGTAACGACATCTTGAATTGCACTTATAAAAGACAAAAAAATATTGTGTATGTAACTAAGAGAGATATCGCTTTTTAAATATAATTCCTCGCATGTTTTTATAAGGCAAAATAAATGTGGCATATATATTTGGGGTTGTATCGTCTCAGGGACCATATAGGCTTCGCGGGGTGGGTGGGGGGGGGGGGGATAGTCTGCTATCGAAAACAATTTTACCAACTAGATTACTAGCAGTGGCGGACTTGGCTTGAAATACTCTACAGGGAAATGTTGTTGAAGCGGCCCATATTGGGAATTTCGGATTTGACTGCGACCCATTTTAAACTGGGCCAGCAGTCTTCTAAACAGGCCCAACAGCCTTCTGAACAGGCCCAACGGAGTTCTCCCGGTACTCCAGATGGCCAGACCGCTAGGAGAGGGGTAGGCTGGGGGGGGGGGGGGGGAGGAAGGCCATAAACATAAACATGGAAGTATATCACAGAAGGGGACACTGGCGAAAAACGTCTATCCATTGTTCGATATCAATGTTCTAAGTATACTTTCTGGAGTCTGCTGTTGTTTGTTCGGATGTTTGTATATTTATCACTTACGATTGGTGTTTAATATATGCAAGGTACTTCAAATCTTAAAAGTTATGAGTTAATGAGTACATTTCCTGACTGAAAAGAAAGAATTATAACGGCATAGCTAATTTGTTTACGATTGAATGTTCTGTGAAACATGTATCTTCAAAGAAAAGCTTTTTAAGCTGATTAGTTAGAGGCAGTGCGCTAACGGCTTATGCCACCTAACTCGCTTTCATATATAAACAGGCTCTATTGACCAAACGACTAAATATATTCATTTTCCCACACATCTGAGACTTCTTATATAGTCAAGACAGTCTCCATTCCCAGTCTAGTAATCTAAAAGCCATGGTAACTGGCAGTTATTCACTCAACAAGAAGCCGATCCGGTACAGGCAATATTTCTGCCTCTGCTAAATTTCATACGCGAGGAGATGGCCTCCACATAGCACAGGTTTCACGGCTAATCTCTATAATAATGTACTCCTAATTCACTGATACTGTACTAGGAGTTTTGTACATATTTACATGATACTACAGAAAAGATGGAAAATATTAAATATAGTTTAGTGACAAGTACAAATCATAAACTTCATTGAGGCGTAGCAATAGTATAATAAAGACGCTACCGCTACAGTCTTATAGCTAGGAAAGTTGTAGTAACCATGCTGTTAAAAGTGGTACATGTACATGTGGTCAAGTACATGTGCAAGCTTAATGATTACATTATTTAATGATCATAAACATGCAGGCGTTTGGTAGACTTTTGTCAAACTCAGCCGATGCTCTGGCAGATGAAGGTTTTGAGTGCCTGACAGGAATTGAACCTGCGACATTTCGATCGATCTCAGACTCGTTTAGATCAGTCTTATTATGAGACTCTCACAATCGTTTAGATTGACCTCACACACATCTAGCTTAACTTTAGCCTCGTTCAGATTTATCTCAGACTCGCGGTTTAGATCAATCTCACAATCGTTTAGATCAATCTCACGCTCGTTTAGATCAATCTCACACTCGTTTAGATCAATCTCACACTCGTTTAGATCAATCTCGCACTCGTTTAGATCAATCTCACACTCGTTTAGATCAATCTCACACTCGTCTAGATCAATCTCACACTCGTTTAGATCAATCTCACACTCGTTTAGATCAATCTCACAATCGTTTGGATCAATTTCGCACTCGTTTAGATCAATTTCGCACTCGTCTAGATCAATCTCTCACTCGTTTAGATCAATCTCACAATCGTTTAGATCAATCTCGCACTCGTTTAGATCAATCTCACACTCGTCTAGATCAATCTCACACTCGTTTAGATCAATCTCACACTCGTTTAGATCAATCTCACAATCGTTTAGATCAATGTCGCACTCGTTTAGATCAATCTCACACTCGTCTAGATCAATCTCACACTCGTTTAGATCAATCTCACAATCGTTTAGATCAATCTCGCACTCGTTTAGATCAATCTCACACTCGTTTAGATCAATCTCACACTCGTCTAGATCAATCTCACACTCGTTTAGATCTGTTCCGAAAATATTTCATGATTATAAGAAAAATTTTCTTATGATATAAGACAATTTTTCTTACGATAAGAAAAAATTTTCCTTGTATGTTATTAGTGTTTTCAGTTTGAGTTGGTAAAGTTTTTTCGTATGTTTTTGCCGTACAAGCTGTCGTAAGTTAGACTTTGACCCGAATGCCAGCCGGACGCTCTCACCATTGAGCCACTGGAATTCAGATGGTAGACCGGAGATGGTGAGGGCGTCGGGCTGGCGGCATTCGGAAGGTTGTGGGTTCGAGTCCCGTCTGGAGCTCAGAGTTTTTCTCTGAGTTTAACTTACGACAGCTTGTACAGCAAAAACGTACGAAAAAAGTTTTCTTGTTAAGAAAATGAATTTTTGCTGTGTGGTGGGTACTCTTTATGTACAGAGCTTTTGCTGTGAGCCAAATAACTTTCTCAAACTCATTAATAATTCATGACGAAAACACAAAGAAAATTCATAGTATAGTATACCCGTCTTGCATGGATATCGTGGTGAAGAGCTTCTATAAATTAATGTCGATTTTTCTTTTAAATTCTGTTTCGTTTGAGAAGCTATACTCATGAGCCCCCAAATTTGTTCTTTACGACAATATCAAAACACCGTGGTGAACTTTCAACTCTGGTTTCGGTGTCTTATAATACCATGGCAAAGCCCTTCCATAAATGAACACGATTTTAGCATCGATTTTCCATTTAAATACCGTTTCGTTTGAGAAGCTATCTCGAGCACCCCGGCAAAATTGTTCTTTATATACCACAGTATTAACACCCTTCTATAAATTGGTGAAGTTTCAATGCCTTTCTCGGTGTTTTCATATACCATGGCAAACCTTCCATAAATTTATGCGACTAGTTTAACGTCGATTCTCCCTTTAAATTCTGTTTTGTTAGAGAAGCTATACCGAACACCCAAAATTGTTTTTTTACGACAATATCAAAACACCTTGAAACCGTGAAAAAAACACTCCATGTTTTGAAACCGTGGCAAAAAACGCTTTTTTGTAGTTGATAATTACTTAAATTGCGGCATCTAAATATTAAATAAAGAAATATAACTTATTATGTAACGAGAGAACAACTAGACCGCTCTCGTGCAATACAATGAACATATTGGTAGTCACAACACTGGGATAAATTGCGTGACCTGTTAACACAAACTATTATACAGAAATCGCGCATCGAATGTACTACCACACTATTCTGACCACCACTTTGTCTCAATCGTTCATCGCTTACCTCGTTGACTTTGTGCTATCGTGGCAGTTAGTCCAAGAAAACCTAAAGCGAAGAACAGGTAAAGCTTGTCGGTGCCCATGATGTTGCGAGCTCCAAGGCTGTATGTCATCTATGGTGATATAACGTTCATGGTCTCAGTGCTAACCTGTTGAGGACCTACACGCCTCTCAACTGTTACCCTAGAAACGAGGTATAGGATTATGAAAGCCAGCGGCATAAAAAAAAAATCCTCTCCTTTTTCATCTTTCGAAAAGCAAATCTATCACCATTTTCAACAAGCTGGACAACGACTTTGACCTACAACGAATCTGAATTCAGAAAACTGTGTGTCTTTACTGCAGGGCCATTGACATAACATAACATAACTGTTGGTATAACTGTATATTGTTATTGCATATGTAAGAGTTGACCTCCGGTGTCTGTCCGTTCACCCCTCATTCTGCTCGTCTATTATATCGTTGTGATGTTTCTGTTTATTTTTGTAATTATATCTATCCGTTTAACTTTTATATGTGGCGAGGTGATAGGAATTTCTTAAATTAAGTAAAAAAGTAGAGGATTTTGGCCGCACACAAATTTCGAAGGATTTTCAATAATTTGTTTAATGCATGCCTTTCGTAAGTCTGAGCGGTTACACGAGCGAAGCTTTGCATGTTCGTATTGAGTTGTGGAATTCAGGATATGGGGTCATGTGACCATAAAAAATAAATTCCACACGGTTTGAACTTTTTTAAACATTTTACACGAGAAGCCTATTTCGCTCATCTTCTAAATGTTAAAATTATTATTGCATTACTAATAATAAAATTCTAATTGAGTTGTATAAATTCTGAGTATATATAACTATTTTTAAGAATTTGCGAAGGGGCACAATTCTATATAGTCGTATTTCATAGCGGGCGACCTTAATTTTGCAATATGTTGGTTGTGATGGCCTGGTCACGAAACACGCCAGTGTTTGTATATGGTTTGTGTAACTAGGGGTATTTTTAGTAAAAAATGTTTTACTTATATTGGTACAATTTAGACGAGTTAGACGTACAATTTATTACCAACAACGAATTAATGTACGAAAAACAACAGAAGCATCCAGATGAATTTTGTATTATCTTAAGGGGCTGTTTACATGAGCCGGGCTAGCCCGGTTAACTGGGCTCACGCGATTGATTAGGATCTCACTGTGGATTTGAAACTCGCGTAAACTAAATGTACAAAGAAGAATCGATTTGGTTTAGATGTAAACGAATCCTAACGTTGATTAAAATCTTTCTGTGGCCGAGGAAAGAATTTCGTGACACGAGTCAGCCCAGTTAGCCGGGCTAGCCCAGCTCATGTAAACAGCCCCTAAGCTGCTGGGCGAACTTACTGTTTAAACCTTTCCTGCTTGAGCCGGTGAAAAAAACGGTCCCTTTATTGTTTTACTCTCATGTGAAACGCTAGATTGTTTTACTCTGCTCTGTTTAACACCACTTGTCAAAGGGAGAACCCTCGGACCAATTCGGAACCGGTCTCGAATTAGTACGGTTTCGCCTGTTTACACGGAAGACAAATTCGGAACCGTTCTCGAATTAGTACGGTTCCGCCTGTTTACACGGAAGACAAATTCAGAACTGGTCTCGAATTAGTACGGTTCCGCCTGTTTACACGGAAGACAAATTCGGAACTGGTCTCGAATTAGTACGGTTCCGCCTTTTTACACGGCGAAATAGGACGAATTCGAGACCGGTCTCGAATTCGTCCGGTACCGTGTAAACGTAGCCTAAGGCAGGATAGGCAGTAATGAGTTAACAAGTGGTTAAATACCCATTCTTGCCTTTGCCAGCCAACAACGATTTGTTTTATGTTTTACTCTATCTATTAACACTTTGAAGCCTGACGACGAGTCTTTAGTATTTTATTCTGGCTAACGCCAGACGATTTTATTCAGCACAGGAAGAGGTCAAGGCCTCAAAGGGTTAAATCCTATCTCTTTAACCCTTTGAAGCCTGAAGACGAGTCTTTAGCATTTTATTCTGGCTAACGCCAGACGATTTTATTCAGCACAGGGACAGGTCCACGCCTCAAAGGGTCAACGCCAAACGATTTTACTCTTTAAAGGAGAAGCCCTCAGACATCCTAGGCAGCAATTTTAGGAAAAGCCACTGCTTACCTACTTCAAAATTATATCCAATTGTGGGTAAAGAGAATTATGGGTTCTCAAGACATCGACTGGGTTTTTTCAAGGCATTTTTGGTGGATGTTGTGGAAACGAGGGCTCTGCCCCATCCCTAAGAGGTGCGGCATTGGGGTAAGGGCAATCCAGTGGGGCAATCTCGCTCCCAGAGTCTGCGTTTCCCCGCCCTCCAAAAGAGAGACTGCCTTCCCTCTTCAAAACAGAGTTTGGGGTTTTTTGGAATTTTCTTTTTAAATTTTGAAAATGACGTCATTTTGAAATACAAAAAATGATGTAGTTTGCTAGCCTCACAAAACACGCAGTACGCCTGTATTATCGCGCGTCTCGCACGAAACTCGCGGGAGTTGTGTTTCCCCTCGCTTGCAGCTGGACTGTCAACATGGCTACGACCAGGAGCAAAGAACAAGAAGAGATTGTTCGCGAAGTATTAGGCATTCAACCGATACTCATTGGATCCTTTTTCACCCTACTCATACTCTCATTTCTACTATTAAGGTAACCTTACTAAATTCTCGACTATTCCGTCTAATAATTTACATCCTTGATCTATGTCACTCTGTGCATTTTTAGCACTTGAAAACATATGACGATTTGTTTTTCTCTCATGGAGTGTGATACAATACTAAAATACTAGCGGTACAATCTATTATTGTTTGTTGTATTTCAACAAACAAATACTATATTATTCTATTGTACTGCGGGAAATAAATAAATATAATGTAGATATATTTATATTTAGATATTTTGGATGCATATTTGGCTTGCTACTATTATTATTAATAGTACATGTACTAAAAGTTATGTAAATAATATTTGCACTTGTGCTTGCTAGAAATCAAATTTTGATTTAAAGCAAGTATATTAAACATTAGTCTTCATGAATTTAGTTTTCTATTAACGAAATTATGACTTGAAAGGTTGAAAACGAAAATACAAAAAAGACGTTAATTAAATGTATTTGCAGCGCTTGAAAATGGCAGCTGCCGTGAGGCGTGAGCTACTGAGCTTGGAGGAATTTGAATGTTCATGCTGACTTATGTATATTTTTCAAATTTTTCTAAATTGACTCAAGTGTTTGTATGTGGTTGTGTTTTTTACAAGCACAAAGAATCTATTTTCAATTTCAGTGATAAGACTGATAAAGTAGAAGATCTATTTATAGTCTTATAATATACAGTACCATGACGTCATCATAGGGGGTGGGGGGCATAGTCCCTGTAAAATGTTTGGAATTTGGGGTTTTGAAACAGTAACTCCATATCCATCTCAAACTCATTAATAACTCATGAAGAAAACACAAAGGAAATCAGTACTGTGTCTGTGGTTTGGATATCGGAGGAAGAAATTACAATGATAAATTAAGCAAACTTTCATCTTGATTTTCTCTTAAAATACTGATTTGTTTGAGATGCTATATCATACACTCGGAGGCGTGTTTCATCAGGAAATCCAAACACCTCGAAGTTTGTTCAAAAACCTCGGCTTCGCCTCGGTTTTCAACAAACGTCTCGGTATTTGGATATCCTGATGAAACACTCCTCGTGTATGATATATTACTTCATGAATGATTGAATGATGAGTCAGTTGCTTTAAAATGGGGGGGGGGGGGGGGCTAAGCATGTCAACTCCATACTCAAATTGTATACCTATATATAATACAAACATATCATCATAGTTTTTTTCATTGTCCCACCCACCCCTGAAGATAAGTCCTTGTATATGAGGTTGGGCTGCCATCAATAAACACTTATTTACTGGTGCTGAGGGAAACAGTGTTTTGTGGCCCCGAGACTGCCGTTGTTTCCCGAGGCGAAGCTGAAGGCAACAATGAGTGGTTGAGGGGCCACAAAACACACTGTTTTCCTGCGGTACCAGTAAATAAGTGTTTTGTTATATATCAAGTGTCAAATTACAACAAAAATATTGAGCAAAACCTGCAGACATTGTTTTAAATGAAGAAAAACTGGAGAAAATAAAGACAAACTGAACCTGCCCATCTACTTCCAGTTTTGATATTTTTCACTAGGGAAAAATAAATTTAATGTTGCCCGCTACCATGGGTTACACGGGAAATATCACGATTTTTGGATGACCCTGCGAGGACCGCTTGTCCAATCAGAGAGCTGGGAAAACATGAACCATGATTACCCTGATTACATTATTTCTTATTCTATTGTAGATATTTCACTCTGTTAACATGCCTGTGGTCATCTCTCATTGGATTTGGATTAGCATACCTTGTTTTATGGTAATTTTTTAATGGTTGCCAATACACTAGTTGATTAACATGTTTTAGTATAAATACACACTGTCAAGTGATTATAGAAAATCACACGCGCTGATTGGTTGAGCTACTTCGGATTAATTCTCGATAATCACCTACAGCGTTTATTCAAAATGGCTGCCAGCCAAGTTGTCATGTGACAGATGAGGAAATTGACAATTTTAAAGAAAATGTTGTTCCTAAAAGTACGAAAATGTGTATTTATACTAAAACAATTATTCGCCTCAGGCTCAGTGAATATTGGTGAATAATAACCTCGACTTATTATACACCGATATTCACTGAGCCTGAGGTGAATAATTGTTAAGTATAACACAAGGCATAGTGAAACGTCTGTTTCTATGTCTATAAAAAATATGTCATACACCAAAAGTACCCCCTCCCCCTCTCAAGGAAGCCACTTGGAAACTTGAGAAGGGAGGTGGGGGCTGGGTACTAGACAAATTGCCCTCTCAGGATGAGGGGGGGGGGGGGATGAAGGGGTATTTTCTAGAACTACATGATGTTTTTTAAACATGCAACTTCACTCTTTTGAGTTTGATTGGTTTTTGTTTGGTTTTTGACCAACCAATAGGGAAAATTAAAAAAGTCAAAAGCTAATCAAATTCAAAGCAGGAAGTTGTTCATTGAACTTTATCAAATGAAGTGGTCCAGACATAAAACTGGATTTCAGAGCTCTTTGTTTTTAGGAACACTTCCATTGTCACAAAAGCTACTACCGTAATATTATTGGTTAAATTGTTATTAATATAATTATCATTTTCCATCTTTTAGCAACTTTCCACAGCTTCCCAGCCTTCTATTAATTTTATATAAACCACGAGAGAAGGTTGGTTCATGATTATTTCTTTGATGTTGTTTTCCAGAATAAATTAATTACAGTGTAATGATGTGTATAATTTTTTTCTGGTTTAGGTTGAATCTGATAGTTCAAAAGGAGGCATTGCATTAAATATTTGTTCTGTGTGTCAGAAACTAAAATGTCAAAGACACACTAGGTGAGTATAATTTAGTGGTTTTGTCATTTTCTCTTATTGTTATATACAGTACTGTAGTCTATATACATAATATTAATTACTGGTATAATTTTTCTCTTCAATAACAGGCCTGATATTTCTGAGATAGATTTAGAGGTAAGTTTGATCATCTAAAAAATTGAGTCTGATGCAGTTCTTAACATTTGCTAGAATGTGTCATCAATTTTTGGTCAGAGTGTGGATCAGTGGGATTGGGTGGCACACACTGGGTAAAAATGTCACCACATTTAAGTGTGGAGGGAAAATTGGGTATGAAAATTATGGCAGACGAGAGGAGAAAAAAGGCTACTAGCTGAGCACAAAATTTATGGAAAACTCGATCTTAATTATTTTGCATGGTTTTGAATTTGGCTTTAGAACTCTACTTTACCTCGATGTTTATCAATGCAACGAACACTTGGATGCAATGAACACTTAGGCTCATTGTCTATTTGTTAAATACCATATTTTAATTTCTAGCCTTGGAGAAATCTGAAGTTGAATCAAGCAGTTGATAATGCAATTCAAGAGGTATGTTGTCTTATCAGAGTGCCAAGTGGTTCCAACCTCTACTAATGACAGGTTTGGGGAAGACTACTGTAATGGGGGTCATTTACTGTATATGAAATGGGTCATTTCTCTTAGGAGGGTTAGCTTTAGTGAACTTAGGAAGGCTGATGGGATCTCCTCTCATACAAACAACCAAAACAAAGTCATATTTTACAACTGATTAGTTTTGACTAGTAGCAGGCAAGATCTTGGCAAAGTGGGTGAGTATGCTATAACTCGATCTTTAACTATTAGAGGTTCTCAGTTAATGATTAAAATTGTCTAATGTTAGACAGAGTAAAATAACAAAGGGATTGGTTTTGGTGGTTCTAGGAGTCAAAGTGTTAAGTACGATTAAGTTTATCACTTGTTGGTTGTTAATTATTAGTCTTAATACATGCAATCTCTTTTTTCTTTTCCAGTTTTTAGATTTATTGTTAGAGAATTATGTCTATCATTGGTACAGGTGAGTAAGATGCTGCCATCAGTCACCAATGAGCCAGGGGGGTACTCTGGCAATTTTCAATTGGGTAGAGGTGTGCTGCTGTGACCTCAAAATCCTGACTCTATGCCAGACGTAAAAATTAAAGGTGATTTTTCATATCCTATCCCCCAGACCTTAGTAACTAAAAACATCAATACCTGATCCCAGCACTGGTGACCACAACATCCATACTCCATCTCAGACTAAAATACACACCCTATTCTAGACCAAAGGTTCTTGTTAGCGGGTTTTTACTGTATAGCAAAGCAAAAAAGTTGTGTGATTTTTTTTTTGTGTGGCCTATTGGCAAATCTGGTATTTTATTTATTCATTTATCTATTTTTTCTTAATAATTCCTTCACTATAGAGAAAAACTTAGCTCAGATGAAAGATTTGTTGATGAATTGAGAACCAGTTTTAGATTTATATTTGCCGTTATTTTTCGAAGATTAAAAAAGGTAACATTAACACTGCATTGTACGTATTGTATTTCTCTAGAAACTATGGTTTAAAGAATTTTTTTAAATTTTGTTTTAATATTACAGATTGATATCCCAACTTTGATACTTAATAAGTTAGTTAAGAATGGTTTACAACATTTAGAATCATATCTTAAAGTGAGGCGAAAAATACGAGCTGGTAAGTCAATGAATTACTTATGTACTACAAAATTGATGATGTCGGTGTTGGTGTCGGTGTTGGTGTCGGTGTCCATGTGTCCATTCTGTTGATGTTAATGCATGTTGTTGTAGCCATATGATATTGTCTCACCTTGTTCGTATTATGAGTTTGTATTGATAACCAATTGCTATTCCTTCAACACTTGCAGGCTCCAGTGTCGATTTCAATGACATCCAAGCTTTAGTATTTGAAGAATTAGGAGAAAATTTGCATATAGCTTTGCACAGTAGATCAACTGAACTTGAATATCAGAGGCAGCTGTGTGGCTCTTTGTTGCCGTTTCTTTTGCCTTCATCTGCTTTACAATCCAGGTACAGTATTTCTGATACATTTTGTACTGTGTTTCTGCACTGCTTTTATATTACGGTACTCTATTATACAGTAGATATCACTCTTTAATGTTCTCATTGATATTGCTCTTTAGAAGTACATGTGGTCTGTTCAGAGAGCTTTTGGTATATTCCGTATTTACAGCTGGGATAGACAAGATTTCTGAACCGGTTTGTATTAGTGCTAGTGTTTTGAGTGTGTAAGTCACTGCCACCACCACTACCACCACCACTAGGTACCAACACCATCAGTACTACTATCACCACCACCACCACCACTACTACCATTACCACTACCACCACCACTACAACCACCACCACTACCAACACCATCACTATCACCACCACCACTACTACCATTACCACTACTACCTT
Organism: Paragorgia papillata; assembly: GCA_035771165.1. NCBI lineage: Eukaryota > Metazoa > Cnidaria > Anthozoa > Scleralcyonacea > Coralliidae > Paragorgia > Paragorgia papillata. The sequence continues at coordinate 138,397 of JAWNZC010000347.1, read as the reverse complement.
ACTGATGGTGTTGGTAGTGGTGGTGGTAGTGGTGGTGGCAGTGACTTACACACTCAAAACACTCGCTACTACCATTACCACTACTACCAACACAATCATCACCACCACCACTACTCCCACCACTACCAACACCACTACTACCAACAACACAATCATCACCACCACTATTCCCACCACCACCACCACTACTCCCACCACTACCACTACCAACACCACCACTACTCCCACCACTACCACTACCAACACCACCACTACTACCATCACTATCACCACCACTCACCACCACCACTACTGCCAACACAATCATCACTACTACCACCAACAACACCACTACTACCAACATCATCACTATCACCACCACTACTACCAACACAATCACCACCATCACTACCACCACCAACACCACTACTACCAACATCATCACTACCACCACCACCACTACTACAAACACTGCCAACACTACTAGTACCAAACACGACTAGTACTAAACACCAACGCCGACGATGCCACTACCAACACCATTGTCACCATTACTAGCAGCAGTCTATCTCATACAAGACTACTCTTGTGTCAGTGCAGTCTTGCATAAGATAGACTCGTGGTGGTGTTGGTGGTAGTATGTAAATACCAATGTTAATTTTTTTCATGTGTGTCTTTGTGACTAGGATTTCGTAAACCAAATCCTGCTTGTGCTGTTGGATGAAGAGTCTGTGAGTAGCAATCAGTACATTTTTGTCAATTCTAAAGTGTTTATCAAGCACTGTTGAAGCCTTCTTAATTAATAAGCACATACAGACCTTTGGAAGTGTCTGTTTACCGGTGGCTGACTACTTGAGTAACAATATAGGAGTGATTTTAAATGACTGCTTCGGTGTCTGTCTGGCCTAGGGCTTAAAAACATTTTCTGAGTATTCGAGCTTGTTGATCGAACGTTTATACCAAACATTCGCGGTAAAAACTAAGCAACCAATCAGCAAACTTTCAAACCGCTTCATATTCTGTGTGTGATTTCGTTCGTTCGTTCGTTCGTTCGTTCGTTCGTTCGTTCGTTCGTTCGTTCGTTCGTTCGTTTGTTCGTTCGTTCGTTCGTTCGTTCGTTCGTTCGTTCGTTCGTTCGTTCGTTCGTTCGTTAGGAATCTATAGCAAGCGACATTTTTGACGGGACATTTTTAACGCGATGTTTTGAACGCCACATGCAGGGCACCGCTTTGCAGCGCTGTGTCTGGTTCGACTATATTTCTCAATGTTTGTTCAAATATTTTTTGCAGATGGAAGAGCCGTTAGAGCCACTTTCAGAGGAAGTAGAATTTCTTGCAAAATTCTCGAAGCCAAAAGGAAAAGTTCCTTTTCATGTACGTAAATACAGTATTTGACTGTATGTTGTATTTTAGCTTTATTGTTGAAGTTAGTAAACGAAAACTACTGATGTAGCATCGCATTCAAAATTTACTTCAATTGTTTTGTAGGCCCTCTGTTTTACGATGCCTACTATCATTAACACACCGTCAGTCCTATTTCAGTTTATACAATTCATGAAGAATCAGGCTTCGTTGAATATTTTACAATTTTGCCTCACATTAGGTAAGAAATAGTTTAAAAAACACAGGAGTTAATAAACACAGAAGCATAATTGCACAGGCAACAGCAAGAATACGAACAACAACAATATCACCACCACCACCACCACCAACAACAACAACAACACCAATAACACCAGCAATAACACTACCATGCACCAACAATAACAACAATACCAGCAGTAACAACAATCACCACCAACAACAACACCAATAACACCACCACCACTAACAATACCAGCAATAACAACATCACCACCAACACCACCAACACCACCAACACCACCAATAACAACATCAATAACACCAGCAATAACACTACCACCAACAATAACAACAATACCAGCAATAACAACATCACCACCAACACCACCACCACCACTAACAACAATAACAACAATACCAGCAATAACAACATCACCACCAACAACAACACCACCACTAACAACAACGACAACAACAATACCAGCAATAACAACAACAACAACAATACCAGCAACAACAACAACACCAACAATAACAACACAAGCAACAACATCTCAGTAGCAATAGCAGCAGCAGGAGAAACAAGAACAAACTTATGTCAGTCACTGCCACAACCATCACCACCACTGCCACTATAACCACCACCACTACCAACAACACCACCACTACTACCATTGCCACCACCACTCAGCGACAATACCATGAATGAAGCCCCAACATTTGTTTTTCTCACTTTTGTCATTCAGAGGATTTCAACAAGCGAAGTTTATGTGTCGATTTAACAGAAGAGGATGAAAAAGAATTACACAAAGAGGTTTGCGTTTTAATTGTCAACACTTCTTGAAATTTAGAAAGCTCCCTCAAATTCAGCACGTTTTATTTTCTCGTTCAGACTAAAACCATCTACAACAAATATTTTGCCAAAGGAGCGCCTGATTTAATACCATTTGATAAAACCATAGTGGAGAGCCTTAAAATAGGTAAGGACATACAGAAAGCCGAGAGAAATTGTGGGGCCCGGGGCAAATTATCGATTTGTGGTCCCTGATGACGTCACATGGGTCAATTAGGGGGGGGGGGGGTTGATGACGCCATACGTCGTAGAGTCGTGTCTACGTGTTCTCAATTGGTCCCCTGGGTTGGCTAAAAATGAAGTTAGTGTTACTGAACTTTACGCTTTCTGGGCCTCATGTTTTCTTGCATCATAAACTCAAATCTCAAACACTTTAGGACCCTTCTCAACTTGGGGGCCCCAGGGTAACTCCCCCTCCCCCTAGCGCCGCCCTCCCCGCCTCTTGGCGGCCCTGAGGGCATCAGAAAAGCTATGATTTAGAGGAGAATTCTCTATGTATCACGTAAATATCGAGAAATTTACCCTGACGTCAGCTATAAAAAGAGGCCGGAGAAACAGCAATCTTTTCGAGCAGTTATTTTGCTGTTAAGTGTTTACACAAGTTTTATTGTGGCTCGTGCCGGACAGGCGTGGTCGGATGTTTTATAATTTGAAATACAGCTATATAGTGAGGTTTTTATCTACTCATTCTTTTATTTCTCTGCAGTTGTCAATTCGTCTTCAGACCAGATGACAAATCTAGAAATGGCGACTCCATTATACAGGTGAAACATGCGTTTATCAAGTATCTTGTATTGCAACAACATACAACAACAACATATGTCAACAACAGAACTAATGACATTAACAACGACATACAACACACAACACAATTATGTCAACAACACACAACATATAACAACAACGGAACTAATGACAATAACAACAACATGCAACATACAGCACACAACACAATTATGTGAACAACACACAACATATAACAACAACAGAACTAATGACAACAACAACAACATGCAACATACAACACACAACATAATTATGTCAACAACATACAACACACAACATAATTATGTCAACAACATAAAACAACAACAGAACTAATGACAACAACATGCAACATACAACATACAACACACAACATAATTATGTCAACAACACACAACATATAACAACAACAGAACTAATGACAATAACAACAACATACAACAATTATGTCAACAACACACAACATATAACAACAACAGAACTATTGACAATAACAACGACATGCAACATACGTCAACGACAACTACAAAAGACAATGACAACATCATCATCGACAACAACAACTGCAGCAACAACAACAACAACACTAACAATGAAAGCAATAACAGATATATTTTTTTAACTTGCAGAGCTTATGAGTACGTGTTTGACCTTCTAGAACATATCTACCTTCCTCTGTTCCACCAAAGTGACGAGGTACAGTACGTAAACTTGTTCTCGGCCACTTCATTTCTTGCTCAAAATACCCGGCTAATTTAAAAATCACGTTGTCTACAAAAACAAACTTTCCCGCTTCCTAGCGGAGAAGAAACAAAGTCTGTAATCGATGCAAATTTTAGCGCGGTTCCGAATTCTTCCCGTACAGTGTAAACGTAAGGCCTGGTATCAATAATGAGGACCTAATTAGGAATACGGAGGTCTGTGAATATGTGTACATAGACTGCGGATATGTTCTTATTGTGGATGATACAACTGTTGTTCTGTTTTTTAGTATTTTAATATGATTTGTGGAACAAGAGATAGTGATAAACGGACGATGAAGCCAACACAAAAGTAAGTTTATAATATTTCTGAATTAAGATTATGATTACCTTATTATAGGAAATTAACGATGCACTAAATTAATGCGAATTTTAAAATTTCGCGTTAATTTAATTAACATTAATTTGTGTCATCGTAAATTTCAAGCACGCAAGTTTTAGTTATCGTTAATTCAAAAGTCCTTGATTTGTTTTAATAAAACTAACTCTTTTCAACAAAAATACAGTATACCAGGGTAGGTAAGAAAAAAATCTAGTTGTCCTCTTCACCGTCACTATCACTATCGGATTAAATAATCTCTCCATCATTTAATATCGACTTTAAAATTTCTTTTGATTCGTCTATATAGCCATCTTTCTCATCTAATGGATACTTAACGGACTCCACTTTTTGCCTTAAGATTTTCAGCGCTTCTCCATCTTCCCATTTCACCGTCACTTCAATCGGTATTTCAAGGCCGTGTTAATTTAATTAACGGTGTTTACCATGGAGATCAGATTCGCGTTAATATAAATAGATTTTAAAAGTCCTACATACAATTCGCGTTAATTAGATGTCACGTTTATTTAAAGTGCCTATGTCATCCTCAGGGACTTTACATATTTGTACTAATTGGAACATTCTGAGAAGATTTGTAATATATCTTCTCAGGCGAAAATTTCATCTTCATGGACTTTTTTGCCGTTAAAGTTGACGGAAGTGACGTCGAAAGAGGAAGATGAAAACCACTTTACAGATTCCTCTTTTGACGTCAATTCCGTCAACTTTAACGGCAAAAAAATCCATGAAGATGAAATTTTAGGAAAATAAGATATATTACACATCTTCTCAGAAGGTTCCAAATATCCTAAATATGTAAAATCCCCAACCATGATATAGGCACTTTAAGTCGCGATAATTTAGTGCATCGTTAATTTCCTATAATAATTTCCTTTAATTAATCCTTATGATTAGGCTTAGTATTAGGATTACGATTAGGAATTATTTTTTCGTCAGGGTTTCAAAAAGAAAACTGGAACCTCTTGGAAAGAAGTTGGTCAACAGCCTGAAAGATATGTTTCCTTCATCTAAATGTAAGTTGAAGAAATGGCTATTGCACGCTCTGTACTTTTTGCCTTATATCTAAAACTCAGGTTTTTTTCTTGGTTTTTCAGCTCAAGATGGTATATTCAAAGTAATAGAGGCCGGACCTTTCGAATTAGTTGACGACATTTCTGTAAGATTCTTGTCGTAAATATGGCGTTATTGCTGCTAATACTATGCGCAATATTGTTGCCAGCACAACATCATTCACAGTTGACAGCACAACATTGTTCACAGTTGACAGAACAACATTCTTCACAGTTGACAGCACAACACCATTCACAGTTGACAGAACAACATTGTTCACAGTTGACAGCACAACACCATTCACAGTTGACAGAACAACATTGTTCACAGTTGACAACACAACATTGTTCACAGTTGGCAGCACAACATTGTCCACAGTTGACAGCACAACATTGTTCACAGTTGACAGCACAACATCATTCGCAGTTGACAGAACAACATTGTTCACAGTTGACAACACAACATTGTTTACAGTTGACAGCACAACATTGTTCACAGTTGACAACACAACATTGTTCACAGTTGGCAGCACAACATTGTTCACAGTTGACAGCACAACATTGTTCACAGTTGACAGCACAACATCATTCGCAGTTGACAGAACAACATTGTTCACAGTTGACAACACAACATTGTTTACAGTTGACAGCACAACATTGTTCACAGTTGACAACACAACATTGTTCACAGTTGACAACACAACATTGTTCAAAGTTGGCAGCACAACATTGTTCACAGTTGGCAGCACAACATTGTTCACAGTTGACAGCACATTGAGCACAACATTGTTCACAGTTGACAACACAACATTGTTCACAGTTGACAGCACATTGAGCACAACATTGTTCACAGTTGACAGAACAACATTGTTCACAGTTGACAGCACAACATTGTTCACGGTTGACAGCACAACATTGTTCACAGTTGACAACACAACATTGTTCACAGTTGACAACACAACATTGTTCACAGTTGGCAGCACAACATTGTTCACAGTTGACAGCACAACATTGTTCACAGTTGACAGCACAACATCATTCGCAGTTGACAGAACAACATTGTTCACAGTTGACAACACAACATTGTTCACAGTTGACAGCACATTGAGCACAACATTGTTCACAGTTGACAGCACAACATTGTTCACAGTTGACAACACAACATTGTTCACAGTTGGCAGCACAACATTGTTCACAGTTGACAGAACAACATTGTTAACAGTTGACAAAACAAACATTGTTCACAGTTGACAACACAACATTGTTCACAGTTGACAGCACAACATCATTCACAGTTGACAGCACAACATTGTTCACAGTTGGCAGCACAACATTGTTCACAGCTGACACCACAACATCATTCACAGTTGACAGCACAACATTGTTCACAGCTGACAGCACAACTTTCACAGTTGACAGCACAACATTGTTCACAGTTGACAACACAACATTGTTCACAGTTGACAGCACAACATTGTTCACAGTTGACAACACAACATTGTTCACAGTTGACAGCACAACATTGTTCACAGTTGACAACACAACATTGTTCACAGTTGACAGAACAACATTGTTCACAGTTGACAGCGCAACATTGTTCACAGTTGACAACACAACATTGTTCACAGTTGACAGCACAACATTGTTCACAGTTGACAACACAACATTGTTCACAGTTGACAGCACAACATTGTTCACAGTTGACAGCACAACATTGTTCACAGTTGGCAGCACAACATTGTTCATATTTGACAGCACAACATTGTTCATAGTTGACAGCACAACATTGTTCACAGCACAACACTATTCACAGTACAACAGTTGTTCACGTCTAATAAAAATAGCTAGCATTACGTAGGTGTGCATTTTAATTCGTATATATCTACCAGTATTAACATGTTGCTTTCGTTTTATAAAACGCAGGTTGACATGGTGGACAACGACAATATAGACATGCACCCAGATCTAGAGTTGAGAGATAATCTGCCACCAGTGAGAGACATGAGTCAGTGGGTGATCTCCATACCTAAAGTCGCCTTCAACCATAACCATAATGGAACTAAAGAGGTGATACTGTTGTTCAATGCTGCTATTTGTGATTGTTTTATGTTTAATTAACTTCATTGCCTATAGCAACTGGTGGTCAAACAGGGCGAAATGCCCCAATTGAACATGACTACCATGATGTAAGTGTTGGTTTTGCGGAGGGGGAAAAACCGTAGAACCCGGCGAAAAACCCTCGAAGCACAGGAGAGATCAACTACAACTCTACTCACATTAGTTTCAAGCTCGACAACGGGGTCATTCCCGAGCGGTCACCCATCCAAGTACTAACCCCGTCTAACCGGGCTTAACTTTTGGTGAGAGGCAGCGCACTAGCAGCACACGCCACCCGTGCTCCCCTTAAATTACCTTAATTACCCTGACCAGTTATTACTTTAAACCAGAATAGCACCATGTACCATGTCTTATCATTATATACTGTTCACCATTTTCATCTCTTTCTTATTTCTATAGGTGGTTTCTTATATTATTTCTGTTTGCGAATCGGAGTCAAACGAAAACATGAGCAGATGGGATGTGAAGAGGTAGTAGAGTAGAGTAGAGTAGAGTAGAGTAGAGTAGTAGAGTAGAGTAGAGTAGAGTAGAGTAGAGTAGAGTAGAGTAGAGTAAAGGAGAGTAGAGTGGAGTAGAGTAGAGTAGAGTAGAGTAGAGTAAAGGAGAGGAGAGTGGAGTGGAGTAGAGTAGAGTAGAGTAGAGTAGAGTAGAGTAAAGGAGAGGAGAGTGGAGTGGAGTGGAGTAGAGTAGAGTAGAGTAGAGTAGAGTAAAGGAGAGGAGAGTGGAGTGGAGTAGAGTAGAGTAGAGTGGGGTGGGGTGGGGTGGGGTGGGGTTGAGTTGAGTTGAGTTGAGACGAGTTGAGTTGAGACGAGTAGAGTTGAGACGAGTCGAGTGTGACATTGTATTCTACGCTTTGTTCCTTTTAAGACAACACCACGAATTTTACGTTCTCCATAATAAGTTGAGAGAGTTTCATGGTAAGTCTTGCTTGTACTACTGTGGAGTGATATCTTTGATATTTAAATAACTAATTTTCAAGAAATGACATAAATCTGGCATATATTTTTCGAGATACGCAGTTTAACGTCACGACATAAGGAAAGACTGTGTTTAAGTAATACTTAAAACATGAGCAGGAGTGTGTTCCTGATAAAAAACACGTTCTGCGAGTGTTTTGAATTGCTTTAAAAACGATCACCATTTGGTAAGTTCGTTGGTGTAGTAATTTTGAAAAATAACGTTGTCTAAGGCGAGAAAATCAAAGCTAAAGTTTATGTAAATCGGGAGAATGTTTTATCACCTTTAAAACCCCAATACAGATTTTTCTTTGTGTTTTCCTCATGAATTATTAATGAGTTTTTTAAATCTAGAGCAGATGGCGTTACGCATTTGTTCTTGCATTGTGTGTAGGTTTTTTCGGAGGTGCAGGTCTTCCTCCAAAGAGAAACTCTACTTTATCCTCCAGACAGGCAACGGAAATTTTTGAAAAATACCGAAATTCCTTCAAGCACTATCTCCAGGTACGTTCGTTACTCTCAGGCCCAGTTTTACCCCTTGGCTTATATACGATGATTTGAACCTTGTCATTGCGTATTTTAGGATCTGGTACGTAACCCGCTGACCCAAGGTAGCGCATTGTTGTATAACTTCTTGTCCCCGGATGCAGAGTTCGCCAACATGTTCACTCCTGATACTGTGGGACAAGTAGCTGGTACGAGTCAGTGACTATTTTAATACCATCACCATTCCACACTTGTCACCATACCACACATACCAGACGCATCATCAGACACATCGCCACACTATACCACACCATACACCTTCACCATACCACACCATCATACCACACCATGCCACACTATTCCCGTACCATACCATAGAATACCACGATACCATACATACCATGATACCTCACCATTACTATACCAAACCATACTAGAGCCATCACCATACCACGCCATCACCATACATCACCATCACCATACCTCACCATCACCATACCACACCATCACCATACCACACAATCACCATACCACACCATCACCATACCACACCATCACCATACCACACCATCACCATACCACACCATCACTATACCACACCATCACCATACCATACAATCACCATACCACACCATCACCATACCACACCATCACCATACCACACCATCACCATACCATACAATCACCATCACCACACCATACCACACCATCACCACACCACCACCATACCACACCATCACCATACCACACCATCACCATACCACACCATCACCATACCGCACCATCACCATACCATACCACACCATCAACATACCACACCATCAACATACCATACCATCAACATACCATACCATCACCATACCACACCATCACCATACCACACCATCACCATACCACACCATCATCACCATACCACACAATCACCATACCACACAATCACCATACCACACAATCACCATACCACACAATCACCATACCACACAATCACCATACCACACAATCACCACACCATCACCATACCACACCATCACCATACCACACCATCACCATACCACACCATCACCATACCATACCACCACCATCACCACACCATCACCATACCATAGCGTATCGTGCTATATACCCAATACGATACCAATAGTATACACTACCATACTCATCGTGGTATCACACCAATGTTTTTGTTGCTTTAGGCAAAAAGCTGAAGTCTGTAGCCACAATGCTTAAGAAAGAGGTATGTTCATAATTCATGCATATTAAATGTATATTAAATTAGATATGTTAAATTACATATGTTTTAAACGAGGAATATATATAGACTTGATGCAAGTTTATGATTTTATGAACTGTGGCAACAAACTAAACTTGACATTATTTTTTTTCTTAACAGAAAGGCCAAAATCTTGAAACATTTCTACATTCATTCTTGGTTTCAACAATGTAAGAACTAGCTTAGTTCTTCGAACTAGAGTCGTTATTCTAAACTATACGTACGTTAGACCAACATGCACGCGGATTGTCCGCCATGTTTGGCTTTAATCGACGAGTCAAAGATACTCACTGATTCAAGTTGTTGGTTGACTTTTGTACAGAAACTTTATACAGACAAAAATAAATTTGTACTTGACCCACACAAGTATAAACAGCGTCCATTGTTTGTTTGCATTGTAGACCAACGTCAGGCAGAAATTCTCCAATTTCTGGTTCTCCAAGTTCGCAACGAAAAGAATATCGACAGCAATCAGCAACCACCGGTAAACAGGTATTTATCAATGTCATCATTAAACAAGTTTCCAGCTTGCAGAGGTCAAGCTTTAATGTGCTTATGAAGCGAAAATTAAGTCTGTCTTATTTGAGAGAACACTTAAAATGAACAGTGTAACATCTTTTTGCAGTTTTTCGTTTCCTTGCTTCCTTGCTAAGATATTTCAAGTTGTTTGTTGTAATATATCATACACGAGGAGGAGTGTTTCATCAGGATATCCAAACAATGAGACGTTTGTTAAAAACCGAGGCGAAGCCGAGTTTTTTTGAACAAACTTCGAGGTGTTTGGATATCCTGATGAAACACTCCTCCGAGTGTATGATATAGCATCTCAAACAAATCAGTATTTTAAGAGAAAATCAAGGTAAAAGTTTGCTTAATTTATGTAATTTTTTCCTCTTCAAAAAAATGGCTTCAAAAACTATCCACAAAATCGAAGAAAAAGTTCATCGAAAATAGCGGGGATTGGGGAGCCAGAATAAGACCCAGTTCTATTTTTTAAAACGGGCCATGAAAATGACGAAAGGGTCATATCAAAAGTATACGAACCTTGACATTTCAGCAGTTCTTTTTTTTTTAATTTACAAGAAACGTGTGGCATTACTTAATAAAAATATAGTTTCCCGCTCTTTTTTTAGTTTTTGATCGGGAGCAGGCGCAAAACGTTTGCATGGCAACGGTGTTGATTTTGGCATGGCTGCAAAATGTTTTCCCTTTTGGCCCTAGCTTCCAATTAGTAATTACTCCGCTTATATTCTATATACTTGCATTTTTAGAGTTTGGTTGGTGGCAAATCAAATAAAGATGTCAGGTCAGTATCTCTAATTGAAAAATTGAAAAGAGAAATAAGAAAATAAAACAAGTCAAGCTTGTAAAAATTGTATTCCGAAATCGTAAAAATGAATTACCGCGACGAAAAATGAAGTAGGACAATGTATGCGGTGAATAAGTTTTTATTTACAGTTCATGAACGAGTGAATAAAATCGATAAACAAAGCTATATGTGCATGTACGTATCTTGTGTGTTATTTATCTGCTCTCTTGTATTCTTACGCATCCGCTTTTTCTTATTTTAATCTCGATGTAGTGACGGCATGAAACAGAGACAGTCGAAAACACGTCAAGGTAATCATTTTTTGAATAAAATATTTCTGAGAATTTGCGAACACTGTTCAGAGGAGATTTTCTAATATCTTACTGTCAAATAAACTTTACTTTTTAGATCCAACGCAAAAACCTAAACCAATATTACAACTAAAAGGAATGACAGACTACATTCTCTATTCTGGTAAATCAACGCACTCTTTTTCTTATAATATAATTGGTTTGAACGTAAGAGTATTTGTCGGTGAAAGTTGCTCGTCTGGGCTTGTGTAAGAGACTGTTGGGTCTCGTGGTGGTAACTGACATGAAAATTAAGTAAAGAGTTTGGACCTCTATCTGTACATGTTTGTGAAAGTTGCTCGTCTTGGATTATATTGTTGAAGTTGCTTGTCTAGGTTAGTCATATAGTGCAATATTGAGAAAGAGTAGTTGTGGTAGTTTTGACGTCTGTTAAGTAAGTGAAACGTTTCTGGTTAATTGTTTCCTTCTCTGCATGTCGAGTTGTTCGTATTCTTAACTTGTCTTACCTATTATTAAACAGCAGTACACTTGTTCGAAGTTCCAACATGGTGTCTAAATCTTCTGCTGTGTTTCCAAATCGTCGGACAGCGGACATTTGACGATTTTGCGGACAGGTATGCAAATGATAATTCCCTTATATATTTAGTTTGTTTATTTGGTTAACATTACAATTTCGTGAAATCAGTTTTATTTGGTCCTGTATGATGAGAAATCCCTATTTAATTTTCGCTTGTTAGATTTAATCCTGTGACTGAATTGATTGTACCGGGAAAAATAATAAATCTTTTTTTATTTTAGATACCTTGCTTACAAAATGCGACTTGTGCAGCATGAATACCATTTGGTTCCAATAATTAACATGTTTCGAGGTAGATACAGTTTGAGAAAACAATGTTGAATTTCACTTCAAACATATACTACAGTATACTTTATAATTTCATTTTCTTTAATTTTTTTTTGACCAGATACAATCTTCTTTGACGATGATCCACCAAGGTTTGTCAAAAACGTCACAGAATGCCGACATAATTACCCTTAACTTAACCTTAAAAGTGGTTTTATCTTTTTCATAATATTCTTGTTCTGTCGTAGAACGGACACAGAGAAAATGGAAAGAAGAGATCAAGCCTTGAAACAACTCTTGAACTTTTTTCCAGGTATTTAAGAAAAGATAGATATTTTTAGAAAAACTACCTTCAGTTATCAAGTTAACCCGTTCGTGCGCATTGTTGTGGGACTTTGCCTTTTTATTCTAACACCACACGATTTTGGTCCTCAGTGCAGGTGGGAGGGGGGGCGACTGCTTAAGCGACTCAAAATCTCAAACGGAGCAACACAACCCCCAAAATATGTTCACTTTTGTGAAGTGTCGTCTGTCGAGGCTTCAATCATAGAGATAGAGATAGAGCTGGATTTTGGCAACCTGTAGGGTATGTTGGTGTGATAATTTCTTCGTTTTCACAGTAAAATTTGAACTATACTCGCTGTAGAATTAGATGGGAAAAGTTCGCCGTCAAATGCTGCAAATTGTGTTTCCGAGGTTCTAGATTTCAAAAATTACTGGGGGCGGACCCCCCTACAAATGCGGTCACTAATTGCCACTACTTCCCCCCCCTTTTTGACACCTTGCTATGGCACTGGTCCTCAGTGGGGAGGCGTCTCGGAAAGCCATGCCTGGAAGGGTTAACAGACACATCAGATGTGGCAGTTTATCTTACGTTAGTATAGTGTTTTCAGCTTGAAGTTAGTAAAGTTTCGTTTGGTTACATGTAGCCCAAAACGTACTTGTGACACACGTGTACGGTTTGACTCGCTCCCAGGTGTAAATATCGTAAACAAGCTCGGTCTGCCATCTGAGCTCTAGTGGCTGAATGGTTAGAACGTTTGGCTAGTATTCGGAAGGTTGTGGCTTCGAGTCCCGTCTGGAGCTCAGAGTTTGCTGTGTTTGACTACTTAAGGCCTGGCCAAACGCTTTCAACATCCCATTCAACATCATTCAACATTGTTGAACGATGTTGAATAATATTGAAAGCACGAGTGGCCAAATGAATTCAACATCGTTCAACATTCATGAATGACAATTAATTGAACGCGGGCTACCACAAAAGCTGGGATCGACAATATCCCGCATGGCGCATGTCTCTGTTCAACAAAGTTGAATGAAATGTGGCCAAATGCGTTCAACACCTTTCAACATTTTGAGAACAATAGAAATGTTGAACGCGTGTTGAACGAAAATTTGAACATGTTCAAATTTCGTTCAATATCATTCAACACCATTCAACATCATTCAACAGGGGTGGCCAAACGCTTTCAACATGTTGAATTCAACAATGTTGAATGAAATGTTGAAAGCGTTTGGCCAGGCCTTTATACGACAACTTATACAGCAAGAACAAACGAAACTTCAGAAGTTTATCTTGTTTTTATCTTTTACTTTAATAGCACCGTTGATGAAATTTATTGGAAAACAGAAATATATAGAAGGACTCAACGCTATCTTCGAGCTTCTACAACATCCACAACTTAACAAACAAGTAGGTTGCTTTTACACCTTTAGGACTGTGTCTGGTTATCTAACTAATCACGATAATCATTCAAAATTCTTTCTTCCGTTTTTCTTCCATTTAGCTGGCCTACACATTATTGGATACATTAGTTCTGGAGCTTTTCCCAGAAATTAATCAGGTAAACAAAACTCTTTCTTGAAACATCTAAATAACATTATCAAATTCATTAATAATTCATAAGGAAAATTCAAAAGAAATGAATGTTTAATCAGGTGTTTGTAAATACTGTTAAAACATTGATTAATAAAACATCAATGTTTTATCAAAGTTATTAGACACTAGCGGCTCAAATTCAGTTTTTCTGAGTTAAAATGATCTTATCTAATGTTTCTTACAACTCTTAAACAAAGTATTCATCATGTACACTTAGAGTTTGATAAGTAAGTTAAAATATTCGCGTCCGACCTTTATGGGCATCTACAAAATTGTAAATGCCCATAAAGATCGGCCGCTCATATTTTAATTACTACATAAAGACCTGATCTGAATCTGCATGTAATTTCTTACAGGTCGATACTGAGGACGAAGATTGAAAGCAAATCGCGAACCTGTTCACAAGTAACATGGAATTATTCAGCGACATATCAAGTCAGTTCTTATATAGTTGGTTTTTCGCTGGATGGAACTGCTATTGTTTCACTTACGGTCGCGTGACATTAGACAAATCAAATGTATTCCTCTCCCACGCGGGTGATACTGTAAGTGCCACAGTTGAATGAACAAGTGCCGTAGCAGGTTTCTGTAAAATTGTCCCCCCAAAATGGAGAAAATGGCATTTCTTGTCCCCCCCTAGATCCCCTTTGTGTTTGCGACTGCCCCATCCCCTCTGCCCTCAAGTTTTTACACCCTGCTACGGCAACTCAGCCTGAAACCTGGCGAAACTCCAGCTATGTAAAACAACACACGAAAGACACCGAGACTCCTGGGAAAACAGAACTGTTTCCTTCAGTGAATATTATTCAACCATGCACACCCCATTCGTATCGAAACCTTATAGGCCCTGTTCTACGACATTTAGACTTTAGAGCTTTATTTTCGTGCAACTTGTGTCGCAAAATCCAAACTTCAAATTTCACAAGCACGAAGCATTTTACACTGTGGTACCTTGTAAGCGAAAAGTCCCACAACAAAACACAACAACGTGTTAGCAGGGCCTTTGGTGTAAAATGATCGTTAAATGATTGATTAGCAGTTTGTACAAACTATAGTTCTTTTTAATTATCTAATTTATGATACACTGATCGTCATCTCCTTTTACAGCAGTCGTCTTTTTAGGTTTTCAATCGATACCAAGTCGCGTTAGTCAGCCATACATAGCATGCCGCTCCAGGATGCGTTTCAGATAATTTTTGTATCGAACTGTCGGCCGCGTTTTCGTTGAAAGCAAGAACAACTAATCCTGGAATTTTGATAACCAGATATGTATCGGAGCGATGTTTTGGTGTCTTCGAAACAAAGTTCGCCGTATATTTTTTCGGGAATTTCTGGTAATCGCTATAATTAGCTTTTCTTCGTTATTTGATTTATTGCTTTTCTTGCTTCTCTAAGAATGCAAAAAAATGTAGAAGCATTAAGGAAAAGCTTTGAAAGCATGGGATTTACTCACTGTACCACCACCAACACTCTGACTACAACACACTACACTGCCACATTACCACGCCACACCCGACCACCACACTCCACTCTTCCACCACACTCCACTCTTCCACCACACACTACCACTCCACTACCACCGCCACTACACTTCACGACCACACTACACCTCACTACTACACACCACCATACACCACTACATTCCACCACCACTACCACACACCACTACACTCCACCACACACTACCACTCCACTACCACCACCACTACACTACACCTCACTACTACACACCACTACACTCCACCACCATACACTACTACACGTCACTACCACACCACTTCACCATACACCACCCACCGCTACTCCACCACCACTAATCATACCTTGCCAGTATTCCTTCGCCTTTCTCACGCTCTCTCAAACTACGGAGAACTCTGGGATCATTCCAACGCAATTTGCTGAACGCGCGAACAGCCTAAAAATAAAAGAGATTTGTGTACCATAAGGGTTCGAAAAATCATCTTCAAACCCTGACCAACCATCTCCGAGTCTCGCAACTTTATGGACAACCGTCCATGGAGAAGCTTGTGGGATGCGTAGTAAACTTCAATACGTCATGCGCAATCTTTGGAAAAACACACGGGACTGAACGAACTCGTCATCACAGTGAAGGATAGAGATTTTGTAGAAAGACTGTGTTAATGCATAAGCGCTGGCCAGAATCAGATGAAAGAAGAAGACAGCCACCTTGCTTTGGAGGTTGAGAACTTGGTCTCGTTCTCCATTACTCTTTCATTATAGCATAGAGACCAATGCATTAAACAGAATAAAATAAGAGGCCGTCTCAGGCAGGAATGGGTTAAATAATTTTTTGGTAAAGAATACCAACCTGGACTCTCGCATAAACACTGGAGTCTAGAGCTAAAATATCCAAGAGAGCTTTCATTTCTTTGCCTTCCTTCATTTCTAATGTGGCCTGAAAGAAAGGAGAAACAATACACCGGTTGCTATTCAACAGAGTTTCATCCCTAAGTTTAAATTTTTTTCAAAGACAAATGTTTTATATGTACCAGAGAGATGATTGCTCTAGCACGTACTGTTTCTTCTGGGTCTTCAAGACGCCTAAAAAATAACACCAGATTAAGATCACCTAATGCACATACTTCAAACGAATTTGGTCACGAGTTCGATAATTTTGTAAGGTGGAAACGAGGTCACTACGCTGGTTATTACCGTCGGGCCGCATAACCAACTTAGTTTATTCATGACACAGACGATATTTGTCGTTATTTAACAAAAAAAAAGGTATTCTAGACGTAGTTTTAAAGCGATATAGTAGGTCATTTAATATGCAAGGTCAATAACCTATTTATTAACCGCGGCACATCAAAGATAATTTATGCATGAATAAACTAACGAGGGTAAAACTCGGGACCACGAGTCACGAAGTTAATAAGGAATAGATAAATGATGAATAAATTAATAACGAATAGATTATAGAATAGATTATTTTTATGGAAACACCAAGCAAATAAATATTTTACGTGGTGTTTCCACAAAAATAATCTATATTACATTATCGCCATGAAAACTTTCAAAGAATTAATCAACGAATAGATTAATAACGAATAAATTAATAGCGAATAGATTAACGAATAAGTTCATAACGAATTAATTTATAACGAATAGATTAATAACAAATTATATGGAATAAATTAATAACGAATAAAAGAAATTAATAACAAATAGATTAATAAATTAATATCGAATAAATTAATAACGAATAAATTAACAATGAATAAATCAACGAATAGATTAATAACGAATAAATTAATAGCGAATAGATTAACATAGATTAACGAATAAGTTAATAAATTAATATCGAATAAATTAATAACGAATAATTAAATTAAATTAACGAATAAATTAATATACGCAGTCTGGTCTCTGGACAGTGTAGGAGACCAAAACAGACATACTTGAAGCTTTGCGCTGTAGAATTCCGAAATCTCATTCAATCAATGTCAACCTACTTGAGTACGAGGCTACAAGCTTTCTTTCTTAGCCTCAGTGCATTCAATAATTCAGCGACTTTTGATCTCACTTCTTGCTGAGCATGATCCCACAATAATCGATCCAAGACGACGAAAATATCGTCAGGATTTCTTCTCAGGACGTGCGGAGCACCTGGAGTGAGAACAAACTGGATGAATAATGCCATTATGGGGTGTAGAGACAACACTATCTTTGACTAGATATACTGCCGAAACAGAGAACGTAAGAATCTAACGTTTCGAGCGAAGGCGGGTTAATTGGCTGCTTTTTTTCCCAACCCCCTTCGTCAGAGAGAAACGTGGGCCTTCGCTCGAAACGTTAGATTCCTACGTTCTCTGTTTCGGCAGTATATCTGACTGACGAGTGAGTCGAAATATGTTACAGTACCTAAAAACATCAGTAAGTTGCCAGCTTGAACACGGACCTAAAATCCAAAGTCAAAAAGACAGAAAGGAAATCTTTAAAGGTACTGTTTACACGAGGCGGATTGAATGTTCAAGTCAAATCTCGCATATTGTTTCTCTTTGTGTTTACATGAAGATTGAAAGTTTTCGATCTGATCGAAACGAACGGCTGAAGTCAATCCACGCAGTGGAGTGGGCTGACTTGAGGTTCAAGCAAGGATCGACTTGAATGTCTCCGATTTGACTTGAAAATGACTTGATATGCATGAGTGAAGTTGGTGCGTGTCGTGCTAAATGGCAGACATTGAGGGAAGCACAGAAAATAGTGTTCCAAAAGCGAAAACAATGTTCCAAGCAGATCGGATTCTCCATGTAAACATGTGCCCGGATTGACTTCACTCGCGTTTTTCGATCCGATTGGACTGTCAAACAGGGCCTAATTCCGCTGTACAATCGCTTCACCCACTCGAGGGGTGTACCACTCTAAAAAAGTAGGCACGCTTGGGCGTACATGTACCTCGTAGGCGTGCCAATCTCGTACCGCGTCAGACTACTCGGACTGACTCGGGATGTGATCGGAAAAAGAGAGAGCACACTTTAGTATACCGAACCCAAATGAATATCATAAGCGTACCTTCCAATTTATTGATGTATTCAGCTCATGTAGTAAAGCATTAACTATGTCGTCGTCTTTACAGTTCATTTGACGAACCAAGACATGTAACGCCTGCAAAAGAAACAACAGTTCCACTCCGTGTAACGTGCAATCTTCATGTAATATGACAAGTCAAATAGTCCGAAATAGACCTGTTTTTTCGTGGGCTCCGCTCGAAACGTCAGTTTACCAAAAATCTCCGAAAATCACATTCTCACTTTGCTCTATCTAAAACACTGCCTACGCAGCACTCTATATTTTTACAATATGACATATACATGGTTAATATGCAGACGACATGGCGATCATATCTGACACGGAAGAAGAGTTGCAGAAGAGAATACTAGAGTGAGTGGCAAGGATGTCTGGAAAGAGGTGACATGAAGGTCAACACAAGGGAAAAGTGAACTCATGACTAGGAAAGGACTGGGGGCTCATCATCTTTACTTGCAGCCAGTGGCTGAATTACGAAGGACGCAGATCAACGTGACCGTGTCGAGGCATATCAAAGGCGCTCCAGGCAGCCGCCATACGACACAGTTCAGACCATGGATCACAGCTAAGATGCCGTTAGGTGTTGATTTTATGGAGGGAGGAAAACTGGAGAACCCGGCGAGAAACCGTCGAAGCACAGGAGAGATCAACTACAACTCTACTCGCATAAGTTCAAAGCTCGACAACGGGGTGATTCCCAAGCGGTCACCCATCCAAGTACTAACCCCGTCTAACCGGGCTTAACTTTTTGGTCTTGAGCTTCTGTTTCAATCACTTTTACCTGTCCTCTTTGCTTTGATGTAAACGAATGTCTTTTAAGCACTTCGGTTAGATAGTTCTTGGTTATCGGATCGACAACAGAAAGTTTCCCAAGGCACAGTGCGCTGGAGAACGCCAAAACAGGATCTTTGCCTTTTACAAGTTCTTCTAGAGCAGATCGTAGTTGTTGGAAGGATTGGGTATTCTGAGGAAGAAATACATGTTAAAGAAATTGGAAATATATCTGAATATAGTGTACTAAACTAAAACTTCACTTCACTTTATATCATGTTACCTCACTTCGCGTTACTTCACCTCGCTTCACTTCACCTCGCTTCACTTCACCTCGCTTCACTTCACCTCGCTTCACTTCACCTCGCTTCACTTCACCTCACTTCGCTTCGCTTCACTTTACTTTACTTTACTTTACATTACATTACATTACATTACATTACATTACTTTACTTCACTTCACTTTACCTCGCTTCACCTTACTTCACTTCACCTCACTTCACCTCACTTCACCTCACTTCACCTCACTTTACCTTACTTCACCTCACCTTACCTCACTTCACTTCAGCTTACCTTACTGGCTTACTTCACCTTTACTCAACTGCACTTAGACATAATGGTATTTTGGGGTTCAATGCCATTTCGAAATTTTTGAACACAATGAGAATATTTTTGGTTTCGATTTTCGAACTTTTTTTAGCCCAAATATATCCTACACGAATGATAATTTCCAAACGCAACTTACCCTGTTAAAAAATGGTATTTCATCCAACGACGTTAGAGCATCAAGAATTTCTTTCTTTAAACTTACAGCTCCTGAACAAAAGGAAAAGGAATTATTTTCACAAATGACAAAAACGCGTATTGTCTTAGTCTCGCCTGTGTTTCAAGGGTTTTTCTGCGGATTATTTGGATTTTGTCTGTATAGCTCTTGTGACTGAGTTAATAGTAATCACGAACCTATGTATAACTGGATTGTGGGTGACCTATATCAATGACTGACAAAGGGTGACCGATCCGAAATGGTGCTTTATGGGTCCTTTCTTCCATAGTAGTAACCGCTGACCTTTCGCTGACAAATGACTTGATCGGACTGCAGGCGCAGCTGAGCCCACAGTCAAACGAACATACAAACTCGTATATTGCAGAACAATGGCAGCGGTCGCTGCCATGAGAAAATGGAGGGAAGGCTATGAAACCTACCGTACAGAAGCGCGTTCAGGAGTACGTCCAACGCGGAGTGATGCCAATGTCCTGGATGAAAATAAGGTCGAAAATAAAAATTAGGATCACTCTAGCTAGACTTTATTGAGAGAGCAGATAAGCCTTCGTATTCCGTTGTTTGATATTTACCTGAAAGGATCAAGGCCTTACTAGCTTCGTACAAAACTCTCGGATCCTGACTTTTACACACCTTATCCAAAAAAAAGGGAAATTATAAAAAGGACAAGCTATGGGTATTAGCAAAAAGATTCAAGTTTTGTTAGTTCTTGATGTACAAGCTGTGGTTAGATGTTAAAATCGGGACTTGAACTCACAACCTTCCGAATGCTAGTTAGACCACAGGGGGCATTCCTATGTCCAGTCAAATGTGCGAGGAAAATAGCAAGCCCCAGTTTGAAGACTTGCCCATGAGACGTGCTACCCTGGCCCAGAGGTTTTGGAGGTTGTCCGCCAAAAATTTGGAGGTTTGGAGAACTGATCCCTATAAAACGAGCTATTTGGCGCGAGGCGAAAAAAAGCGGGGAAAAACCGAAGGCGCGAGGCGAAAACAAAAGCGGGAGAAAAAGGGGATAATAGAGAGATCAGAGGATAATAGAGAGATGGTTCCTCTGGTTCCCAGGGTGGAGACGTGCCAACACGCGGCCACAATTTATATCCAAGGAGTGGAAAAATTCAACAAAGATAATAGACGCCTCAATAAAGAACTAAGATAAGAATTTATAAAGGCCGAAAACTCTAAACGTTTTATTTTCTTGAAAATCGTGATGAAAATTTAGTAAAAGGCTTGTTTTAGACGAATTTTAGCTCGTTTCCCCCTCTAATGGCGGCCCTCAATTTCCCTCGCATTTATGGCCCCATACATGTTGGGCTATAGAAGTCGCATGCAGTGCAATGTACAAAACGTAGGTTCTATTCTGAAGTGAATCGATTGGGACGGGTTTTTTGGTTCTATTTGAGGAATGTAAAGATCTGTCAAGCATTTAACTTCGCTTTGAATAAGATAGCTCAAATTTCCTGTAAATTTTTTTTACATTATTACTTACGACACTCATTAGAGCTGTTCCCACTTCAGTATCGGAGCATCTGAGTTCACTCAGAGACTGAAAACCAAAAATACCAAAGAATTGATCGGCAAAGTACACATTGTTTTTATGAAGTATGACGGAAAGAGACAGGTGAATGGACAGACAGACAGACAGACAGACAGACAGACAGACAGACAGACAGACAGACAGACGGACGGACAGACAGACAGATCAAAAGGCGGTGTTGAAACACAAATCTAAATATAGAAAGATAAAGGTAGCGTGCTGCGTAAGTGTTGAAACAACAATCGAAATATAGTAAGGTTAGATATACTGCCGAAACAGAGAACGTAGGAGTCTAACGTTTCGAGCGAAGGCCCTTCGTCAGAGAGAAACGTAAAGAGTGTAAACTGTTTATTTTCTCTCTGACGAAGGGCCTTCGCTCGAAACGTTAGACTCATACGTTCTCTGTTTCGGCAGTATATCTAACCTTACTATATTTCGATTCTTATACTATATTTAGACAGACCGACGGACAGGTAAACGAACAAACAAACAGACGAAAGAAAGAAAGACAGACAGACAGACAGACAGACAGACAGACAGACAGACAGACAGACAGACAGACAGACAGACAGACAGACAGACGGACATACATACATACATACATAGAGAAACAACAAAGCAACAAATCAAAGAAATAACACATTGGAAGTTAAATGCATACCCTGTATATTTTAAAAACTTACAATCGGTGCTACAAACCTTTAGTGACCTAATGACAACTGCCCTTGTGGGTGACTGAAGACCAGATGGACCTAACAACCACTAGAAGAAAAAAAGGAATTTAAAGCTTTAATTCAGAGAAACAAGCTAGAATTTTCGACTTGTTTTACCAGCTCTTCGCCGTTCTTTTAGCTAGAATACTTTAGTAAATACAATGTCACCTGGACTCTTTTCCATTTAGGACCAGAACGACGGACAGCGTTCCGATGCTGAATTTGAACTTGGAATAACTTTAGCACTAAAAACGGTTGGAAGATTGGGAAACATGAATATGTTTAAACGAAACGGGATTTAGGGGAAAGTTATAAGGCAAAGCATGGAGAACAATCGTACGTAATGTAAGAAAGTGAGGGAGGAAGGAAGGAAAGAAAGAAAGAAAGAAAGAAAGAAAGAAAGAAAGAAAGAAAGAAAGAAAGAAAGAAAGAAAGAAAGAAAGAAAGAAAGAAAGAAAGAAAGAAGGAAGGAAGGAAGGAAGGAAGGAAGGAAGGAAGGAAGGAGGGAAGGAAAGGGAGGGAGGAGGAAGGAAGGAAAGAAAGAAAGAAGGAAGGAAGGAAGGAGAGAAGGTAAGAAGGAAGGAAGGTAGGTAGGAAAGAAGGAAAGAAAGAAAGAGAAAGAAAGAAAGAAAGAAGGAAGGAAGGAAACAGAAACGGAGGCAATTTTTGCTGTTTTGTTACCTCTCGTCGCCTTGACCATTTTATAGACTATAGAAGGTCTCCAGACCATAGCTTCCTGCCTACGAATAACAAAACGAATGAGAGCGATCAATGTTACGGAGTACGGAATTTTTTTGTTTGAATTTTTTTCAATTCCAAAATTGTGTACTTACTTCTCAAGCCGCGTTGCAGACCGTTCAGCATGTTCTAGCATTTTCTGATTAGTGAAAGAGAAAAAAACAACAAAGTATTATAAACGTAATTGCAAGTAGCCTGTTATTCTGTTCCAGGTTCAGACCACGGATCACAGCTAAGATGTTAGGTGTTGATTTTATGGAGGGAGGAAAACCGGAGAACCCGGAGAAAAACCCTCGAAGCACAGGAGAGATCAACTACAACTCTACTCACATGAGCTCCAAGCTCGACAACGGGGTCATTCCCAAGCGGTCACCCATCCAAGTACTAACCCCGTCTAACCGGGCTTAACTTTTAGGTGAGAGGCAGCGCGCTAACAGCACATGCCACCCGTGCTCCCCGAAGTAGCACTTAATATCATTATCCTCCTCCTGAGTTCGCTGCCACACAATACTGTAATTATTCCAATTGATAATTTTATAAATCTTCATAATCCAATTTGGAGGGAGTACCTTAGAAAGTATAGCTTGCGTTCTGTTCTGTTTTACTGGAGTTTTTGTCGTAATTTTCTTCACCACGCGCCCTGCATATTTTTGGCTTGAACACCATACGCTCGAGTGGCGAGGATAAGTCAATCCTGGATTCTAATAAAAGCACAGGATAAACATGTCAGGAAAATACGCAACGTGCAAGGATACGTAGCCTAACTTTAGACTTAGTGGGAAAGAACAGATATACAAATATTTACGTTTGTCCACACCTATACGCCTTGATATCCAACACATGCACCACGTACCAAGCACCATGTACCATGAACCACGCAACAAGAATCGTGTACCATACGCCATACACAACGCACCATAGACCATGGACCAAGCACTACGTACCAAGCACCATGTTCCGTGCACAATGTACCACATATAAAGCACCATATACCATGAAACACGAATCATGTACCATGCGCTATACACCACGCACCATACATGAAGCAGCATAGACCATGCACCAAGCACTACGTACCAAGCACCATGTTCCATGCACAATGTACCATATATAAAGCACCATATACCATGAACCATGCAACAAAAATCATGTACCATGCGCCATACACCATGCACCATACATCAAGCACCATAGACCATGCACCAAGCACTACGTACCATGCATCATGTACCATGCACTAAGCACCATGTTCCATGCACAATGTACCATATATAAAGCACCATATACCATGAACCATGTAACAAGAATCATACATAGACCATGCACCATACATCAAGCACTATGCACCTTTTACCACGATCCAGGATATCTTACAAGTGAGCAAACAAGCGTTCTTCTAGCCACCATACTGCCAAATAGAGCTGGTTACCATACCTTAAGCATGAACGGAGTTATATCAGTTTTACAATCAGGAGAACCAAAAAAGGAAACGTTCTTCGTTCCCAACGTTGGGAAACTTCTCTCGTCTGTTTCTTCCTCTTTCATATCACCACCAGGAGAACTTCTGCTGATGGCTTTTTGAACTGTTGAACTTGGTGTACCTAAAGATTTGATGTATCGTTTAGGACGTTTTCTCCATCAACTCTTTACAACTGTGATGAAAAGGTTTAATTTTATATCTTGACCTTACTTTCAATGTTTCCCATTCTGGTTTCTATTTTGTCGTTCTTGGGGATGGGATTGATTGAGGCTTCTGTGGCTTTTTCTATGGCGTCATACAAGAGATGCAGCTTGGTGTATAGTTTATCCAAAGCTAGTTTCTAAAAGATACGAGAATGAGATGCGCACATAGTTTGATTGGGTAGTTTATTATCGGCCGTGATTATATAATTAACTGTTACACAAAAGAGAAAAGAAGGAAAGAAGACAGCAAGGCAAAAATAAGGAGGGAGGAAGGAAGGAAAAAGGAAAAAAACGGAGAAAGGAAAGTAGGAAGAAAGCAAAAACGTAAGTAAGAAAAAGTGAGTGAGTGAGTGAGTGAGTGAGTGAGTGAGTGAGTGAGTGAGTGAGTGAGTGAGTGAGTGAGTGAGTGGGTGGGTGGGTGAGTGAGCGAGCGAGCGAGCGAGCCAGGAAGGAAGGAAGGAAGGAAGGAAGGAAGGAAGGAAGGAAGGAAGGAAGGAAGGAAGGAAGGAAGGAAGGAAGGGAGGGAGGGAGGAAGGAAGGAAGGAAGGAAGGGAGGGAGGAAGGCAGGAAGGAAGGAAGGAAGGGAGGGAGGAAGGCAGGAAGGAAGGAAGGAAGGAAGGAAGGAAGGAAGGAAGAAAAGAAAAGAAACAAGCATCTGTATGACAATTACACGTTTTGACTCACATGTATATCCAATACACTATTGACGTGAGTGGCTCTCTCCTTCCATGGCAAATCGGGAGTAAACAATGGTCTTTCTACATGAAAATAACCGCAGTGTCTTGTTACAAACATTCAGTTGTCCTTCAGCAGCGTATATATGTGAGCAGTATATATATATATATATATACAGGCATGCGTATCGGACAAGAGTAAAAATTAATTTAGGGTATAGTCCACTAGACACGGACATCAAACGCAAATCCGGTGACGTGCCGCGAGTTTTCAGTTTTGGGGAGCGAATAGAATCACCGAACTAACCGCGCATACCTTTTGAAATAAAACTGTCTTGTATAGGCAACCCAAGCGAGTGCCACGAAAGTGGTGCCCTTTGCCGAATACTCGCGTCTGGCCATTCAAACTTGTGATGATCAGACCTCCAGTATTTCTCAACTTCATCATCTGAACCGTCTTCTAGGGACGGATGCGATTCTAAATCGAAATGAGATGGCTGTTCACAAGGGCTTGGTTCTCGTGATGAAAAACGCGGGAAAGGAGACACAGGGTATTCCTCATTTGTCTCTTCAGTTTTCGAAAATATTTCAGTTTGCGGTTGGTTATTGTCTGTCGGTGGATCTTCTAAAGGTTTCATTTCACCGGTGTCGTCTAAACCGTGGCTTTGAATTGAAGTTGCGCTTTCATCTTCACTAACTAAATGATTGTCACTCTCGTCATCTGAAAGGAGAAACAGAGGATGAGAGACGAACTTCAAATAGACAAAAACGTTGAGAGATTAATTGTCGGATTTAAAGTTTTGTCAATTCTTGCTGTACAAGCTGTCGTTAGATAATTAATACTTAGAAAACTCTGTGCCGAACAGTCGACGGACACCTCTCTTCAGCGGACAGCTCTCTCAAACGGACACCGCTCTCAAACGGACACCGCTCTTAAGCGGACACCTCTCTCAAACGGACACCGCTCTTAAACAGACACCTCTCTTAAACGGACACCGCTCTTAAACAGACACCTCTCTTAAACGGACACCTCTCTTAAGCGGACACCTCTCTTAAACAGACACCTCTCTTAAACAGACACCTCTCTTCAGCAGACACCTCTCTCAAACGGACACCGCTCTTAAACAGACACCTCTCTTAAACAGACACCTCTCTTAAACAGACACCTCTCTTAAGCGGACACCTCTCTTAAGCGGACACCTCTCTTAAGCGGACACCTCCCTTAAACAGACACCTCTCTTAAACAGACACCTCTCCTATAACCGGACACCTTTCTTAAGTGGACACTCTCTTAACCGGACACCCCTCTTAAGCGGACACCTAGAGGAGTTCCCAAAGGTGACGGGGTATACGACTGTATTAACATCTAACGACAGTTTGTATACCAACAACCAACAAAACTTTGCAAACTCCAAGCTAAAAGTACTACACTATAGGCTGTAGAATTGTTACTCTCTTATTTTATATTAATACCTTTAGAAATCATTTTTTGGCTAATTTCCATCACTCCCACTGCCATGTTGTAATGCTTTTGTCTTTTGGTCTCTTCTTCTTCAGAACGTGTGTATCCACCCACATCACAAAATATTCTCTCACACTGAGCAGGCATTAGTTCATTTCCAAGCCTCGACGACAGATAAGTACCAGCCAGCGAGACACCCTGTGTGAACTGAACACAAATAATTATGTGATGCTGCTACAATGGTATGTAAACATGTAGTGCCAAGTGGTACATTCGGGAGTTTCGTGTAATGTAACAGACGCTTGGTAGACGTTCGTCATGCTCAATTACTCAGAAAATTGATGAAAAAGATAGGGTTCGAACCTGTAACCTTCTAATAACTGGTTAGACGCTCTAACCATTGAGCTAGTAAGGGTCGGATGAAAAGCTAAGGTTGCAAATAGATTCGTAGTTTCATAAATTCGTAGTCTTACGCTATGACTATAAATTTGCAACCTTAGCTCTCCATCCGAGCCTCGATACCTCAATGAACAATGATTACAGCATTCAAGCGGTCATTATATAGAAGCTTGGCAGGCTCGATCCCTGTCTGGGGCTTAGAAACATTTTTTGAGCACTTGAGTCTAACATGGTTACCCGCGCAAATACCAACCCCGCGCCTGATCGGGTTTAACTTTTCGGTGTAAGATCTCAGTGCTAAGAGACAGCACACGCAGCAGCCATGTCCAGGGCCGGAGCTATGGGGGGGTTTGGGGGGGTGTGACACCCCCCCAAGAATTGCTTTATTTGTTCTATAGTCGGCAGACAAGAGATTGCAGTCGGCACCCGCCAGCTGTCAGTCTCTGCGAATACTAGTACTGACGAGTGACGATTATGAGGCAGTCGGCAAAATTGAGCGTACCACCCCCCTGCAGAATTTTCTGAGGACGGCCCTGGCCATGTCTCCTTATAAGTATACTAACCCCATCAGTAGTTGACTTCAAAAGGTGACTAGACTTAGTATGACATTCAATAAGAAGGTTTTCAAGTCTATCTTCAAGCCATTGGACTCTTCTTTCTCCTTCAGTAACCTAAAACACCATATAAAACAAATCAGGCATGTACATCATAAAACCGGTCGCGCTACGTCATGAAACCATTTGCGCTACGTCATGAGACTGTTTGCGCTACGTCATGAGACCGGTCGCGCTACGTCATGAGACTGTTTGCGCTACGTCATGAGACCGGTCGCGTCATGAGACTGCGCTACGTCATGAGACCGTTTGCGCTACGTCATGAGACTGTTTGCGCTACGTCATGAGACTGTTTGCGCTACGTCATGAGCCCATTTGCGCTAATGACACCGTTTGCGCTACGTCATGAGACCAGTTGCGCTACGTCATGAGACCGTTTGCGCTACGTCATGAGACCATTTGCGCTACGTCATGAAACCTGTTACGCTACGGCGTTACATTGTGTTTGGAGATATGGCTCCCGACTTCGGAAAAAGAAAAATAGTACTTTCTTGGCATTACAAGATTACTAATAGATATATAGCTGTACACATTGGTTTTGAAATGTCATAATTCATGTCATACCATTTTCTTGGCTTTTTTTGCTTTTTCGTGGTCCAGCCTTGCATGTCCAAGCTCATTCCGAACTTTAATAATGACCTGAAATACATGCGCATATATCCTTTAATTTCATTTATTATTATTGTCTCCAGCAGTCATTTTATTCACATGTAAATTAATCACGCATGCATGTTCAAAACTACGTACAGTACATGGATGAGTACTCATGAATGTTTGCATGTCTGATACACCTTCAATCACAATACCTGAACCATGACAATTAAATCTTCACTCTTCATCACAATATCTCTTATTGACTCAACAGTATCAAGGTTTACCTATAGTAGGATATATAAAATTTAACCTTCTTTGATATATATGTACTTTAAATCTGATGAATCAGGAGGAAAATCAGATCTGTGTGAATTTAATTATGGTCCTTTAATTTACAGTCTGTACTAGCTAGTTTACTGATTTTTACACTGGCCAACTAATGTTAGACAATGTGTAGGCTGGTAGTCTGACCTCATTCTCTGATAAGTCAATACTGTCCACAAGATTCAACAATTGTTCTTGACTTTCTTTAATCATTTCCACCTAGGAATACCAAGAGAATGTTTATAATACATGTATGTTTTTAAATTTACTATTTTAGTATTTTATATAACTAATTGAAGAAACTATTTTGTAGGGGAGGGCTGGGGAAGCACAGGAAACTGTCAACAACTCTACACTCACATTCAGGCTAAGTCACCTCTCTCCTCTAGCAGAGGCTTCTGGTTAATAGTCGCAGGTGCGTGGGCA
Organism: Paragorgia papillata; assembly: GCA_035771165.1. Taxonomy (NCBI): domain Eukaryota; kingdom Metazoa; phylum Cnidaria; class Anthozoa; order Scleralcyonacea; family Coralliidae; genus Paragorgia; species Paragorgia papillata. The sequence continues at coordinate 108,633 of JAWNZC010000347.1, read as the reverse complement.
ATTGTAAGCACACAGAAAACCCTGCGCATCTTCTCCCCGCACACCTTCAATACTAAGTCTCTAAGATAGATTTAATATGATTTTGGTCAGGGACGTAACCAGGATTTTGAAAGGGGGGGAGCCAAAATCAAAATAAATTTTTAGGGGGGTCTGGGGGCATGCTCCCCCGGGAAATTTTGAAATCGAAAGTCGCTGAAATGCCATTTCTTGGCTTTTGGAGGAAGATTTTACAGGCTCTAAAGGTTAAAAAATGTCATATAAAATACTCAAAATACGCAAATGTCACATACATAGATATTCTCAAAATGCATACACTAGTAGATTGAATACACTGTTTACAGTTTATTTTCTGACACAATTCATATTGCATCAGTTTTGTAGTTACATGTCTGTTGTTTTATACGTGGCTGCCACGGCTCCCCCCTGGCTACATCCCTGTCTTTGGTGGTGGAAATAGCTGTTTCATATTGGAGGAGGTAAATCATCAGTGCAATGATAAGGAGTTAATTCCTCCTCCCCTCCCAACAAATTTTGAGCCATTTTTAAACCCATATTCAGAGATATTGGTTGGCTTGACCTCCTTGTTAGATATATCAGGGGAAGGGATATAGGCCCTCTAGAGCCAACCCCCCCCCCCCCCCCTCATCCCCTCTGTTCTGCCACCCTTGGAGATGATCACCCATCCAAATGCTAATCCTGTCCAATCGAGTTTATTAAACCTCAGCATTAAACATAAAATGAGAACTTCTGATTTGGCTGTTCTATCCACAAACAAATAGGGCAGAGGCAACCCCCCCCCCCCCCCCCCCCCATTTATATACCTTTAATTGCTCTACGCTCTATTAAAGGCAAAAGTCTATTTAATATATATACTTTGTCAACTTGATTCAAATTGATTCAAAAACTAAAAAAATTTAAGAAGTCAAAAGGTAGCTAATATTTAGTAGGCTGACCTGTTCCTGAACCAATCTGCCTAGCATGTTCGAGGTCTCCTTAGTCTTTGACCTTCCGCTGTTCAAACCATCAGGAACAGAACGAACGGACGGAACAGTCAACTGCTCATTTGTTATATTCATTTTTCCCGCTTTGCCTGGCGAAATATTTATAAAAGAAATACTATTATCTAATAGGAC
>JAWNZC010000347.1:0-102500 GCA_035771165.1 Paragorgia papillata | reverse complement strand
TTTGAAAAAAAAACTTTTAAATTTTTGTATTGTATTCCATTTTTTGTTGTCCGTTCAGTTATCAGTGCACAGAAGACGCCACAACGTGGCGAGACCATTTTTTTGTTCTTACCACGTTGTGACGTCATCTGTGCATCTATAACTGAACAGACAACGGCAAAATGGAATCTATTTGTTAACTATACCATACTACATGTATGTACCATGTCCATATAATATACAATTTATAATATACCATACCATTAATACCCTACTATATGCCATGCCATACACCATACAGTACCACACCAATATATCATATACCATACTGTACTAGTAAGGTCTATTGGCTTGATGCCTTTAGTTTAGTCTCATCATTAAATTACTTCTTGTTGTTTTCTTGTTTCCCCCCTTTTATTTTACAGTCTAAACGACTTGGTACATTAAACAAGTTTAAGTCGAAAGCTCGATCAATTCTTGTTGCTACGGACGTTGCTAGTCGTGGTCTGGATATCCCTCACGTCGATGTTGTCATTAACTTTGATATTCCAACCCACTCTAAGGTTTGTAAGGATTGCCAAATTTACCAACAAAACCTGACCGGCGATTAAAAGGTTGTGCATGGGTTCGATTCCCGCTTGGGACTCAGAGTTTTTTCGAAGCGGTACCACTCAGTGCTTTGTGTAGACCTTGTTTACACGGTACCGTACGAATTCGAGACCAGTTCCGAATTTGTCTTCCGTGTAAACAGGCGGAACCGTACTAATTCGAGACCGGTTCCGAATTCGTCCAGTACCGTGTAAAGCCCTAATCAAACGAGAACGCAAGTCATCGCAAGTTGGCAGTCAGAATATCATGTACCGTGACAAAGTAAAAACTTGTTTAAAACACTCATGAAACGTTTATTTTGTTAATTTGGGTGTTCAAACGACCGCCACAGAAATTCTGACGCTATGAATAATTTCCCGAAAATATCATGTACCGTGACAAAGTAAAAACTTGTTTAAAACACTCATGAAACGTTTATTTTGTTAATTTGGGTGTTCAAACGACCGCCACAGAAATTCTGACTGCCAACTTGCGATGACTTGCGTTCTCGTTTGATTATTATTATTATGAACTTTATTAAAGTGTCAAAGCCTAATAGCTTGGGATAAAATCCCATACTAATGTGGGGACAGGGCTTAAACGGGGTCTTAGTTCCGTATTTTTATGTTTTACCAGGACTATATTCACCGTGTTGGTCGAACTGCGCGTGCCGGCAGATCTGGACGAGCTATAACGTTCGTTACTCAGTGAGTATTATGCGTGTACATATTCGTAACTCAGGGTTCTCCTGCAGAGAAAAATTGCAATATATCTTGTCGTTCTAAAATTTCATCTTCTTTTTCGCTGTCAAAGTTGGTAACTACTGACCGAAAGTGACGTCAAAAAAGAATCACTTTAACTTAATTTAGATACGACGTTGAACTTTATCAGCGTATTGAGCAACTGATTGAGAAAAGATTGCCAAAGTTTGATGTTGTTGAAGATGAAGTTATGATGTTGGTAGAAAGAGTCACGGAAGCACAAAGATTTGCAAAAATGGTAAATGGCTTGTAGATAAGTGATCATTGCTGCAACATCGAATCATCACTCATAATGATGTTGATGATGATAGCGATTGATGCTGATGAAGATGACGATCACGGTTGATGATAGTTAACTATTGATGACGATCACGATTGATGATAAATTATGGTGATGTTGATTATGATAATGGTGTTGATTATGATGATGATGGTGGTGGTAATGACAATGATTATGATGTTGATTTTGATGATGATGATGTTGATTATGATTATGATGATGACGACGATGATGATGATCATCAATGTCATCAGCATCATGATCATTGTCATTACCATCACTATCATCAATCGTCATCTTCATGAACATCGTCATCATCAACATCGTCATCTTCATCAACGTCAACATCGTCATCTTCATCAACATCATCATCTTCATCAGCATCAATCGCTATTATCATCATCATCACCATCATCATCATCATCATCGTCAAATGATCATCAGTAATTATTATCATCATTATCAACGTCGTTGTTAGGTCGCCATCACCGTGATTAATCATCGTTATCAGTAGTATCACAAACGTTACTATAATCATTCTGGTATTTAATAAAGTCTTCTTCATTTCTAAGGAAATGCGAGAAATGCAGGAAAAGAAGAAACGGCCTCGTCACGACGACGACGACGAAAACGAAATGCGACTACCGAAGAAGAAAACAAAGACATTTACAAATAAGAAAATGAAACGTAAATAAGAAACCCAAGAGGACCAAGGCATTACTATACAATTGGAAGAGGTTGGAAATAATAATTTTCTATTTTTTTTCTGGCTGTGAAATTATATATTATGTACACTTTATTTATTGTGCTATTTTTGAGGTGAGGTGAGGTGAAGTATAATTGAAATGTAAGAACTGTGTAAAGGCCATGTTACACGAGGCAATTTTCTTTGCAACTTGTAACACAATGGTGTTGCATTACAAGTTGCAAGGAAGATTGCCTCGTGTAACATGCACCACATGTTTGCAACTATAGTCTCGCAATATAAAATTGTGTTGCGAGTTACAGCGAAAGTAGAATTAGCAGCTTCTACTTCTTGCATCGCTACGCGACAAGTTACAGCGTATAACACCCCCACTGCAACTTCCAATCCTTTCTTTCAGCAAAAATTGCGTTGCAAGTCGGGCAATTTTCCGGGCAACTTGTCAGGCTTTGCTTCTTGGCTCAGTCCTTTTGCCCGCCAGATTCGTCTATATGCGTGTTTTTACAGAGTTTTTGTAATCGCGAAGGCTGCAAACTACAGTTTTGAAAGACTAAAGCTACGGTTACACACAACGATTTGTGTCGCCAATTTGTGTCACAAGCTTGGTATTGCGAGATAAATTGGTCACCCGCCTACACACATCAATTTATGTTGAAGAAAAATCAAGTTTAAAAATAAACCAAGGATGGGCGGAGCTTGAACAAAAGAAATTTGGCTTGATTGCAACACAAATCGGTGACAGGTATTATGTTACACTTGTCGATTTGTGCGGCGTTGCAGATTTTCGTTGCAAGTTTTTTATCCCTTATCAAAAACTTGCAATGCTTCAGCAACGCATAAATCGGCGTCGACTTGGTATGTTACACACACACAGATTTATCTCGCAATGCCGTTGCGACACAAATTGGTGACATAAATCGGTGTGTGTATTGAGTATTCAATTCTTTTTTGCCGTCAAAGAAAGATTTTTGTGTCATAAAATCAGCCTGGCTAGCCCACCTCGTGTGAACAGCCCCTAAATTTTCAAGAAATCTAAGAAAAGAATATGGGAACAATCGAGGTTTCATCTTGCTACTTGGCGTTACGAGTGTCATGCTATGTATACCCTAGCCTGGTACCCTGGCCCAATTTCAAAACAAATATGGGCCAGGTAACCACTAATCTCATTCTCGCGTCATCAGGGCTAAATCCACTTATGACGATTGCAATTTCACTCATAGCCAATAAAAACGCGCGAAATTTCAACCAATAGGAAAGCAGAAGTCTTTAGTGGTTACCTGGCCCATATTCTTTGATTGGGCCAGGGTACCAGGCTATGTATACCCCAGACTTTCAGCGTTCTTCTTTATGTAAAGAAAATGTGTAAATTTCATGAATTTAATAGTTTGTATTCTATTTGTACGCTGTCTATATAGTATTATCATGATGGGAAACACATTTCTCAACGCTGGCTGCTTCTTCTGTGACTTTTTGTTTTCTTCGAGTTTCGTTTGTTTTTATGCAGATTTATTATATAGAGCATTACCCTGCGAGCAGAGCCTTTTTTTTCTTATTTCTTCGCTGAGAAGGAGGAAGAAAAGTAGGCTCTGCTGTATTCGTGACTGGTTTCCATTGCGCATGCATGTCCGGTGCTTGGTTACAATCTCGAACCCAGTCCCAATCAGAGCAGAAACAAAACGAGAACCGGTTAAACGGGTTACTTAGTCCTAAATCTTGGACGAAGCCAAACACGAATACAGCAGAGCCTACTTTTCTTCCTCTCTCTCAGCGAAAAAATAAGGAAAAGAAGGCTCTGCTCGCAGGGTAATAGAGCACCGATTTTTCATTCTTTTTTTGACGTCACTTCCGTTAAGTAGTTACCAAGTTTGACGGAGATGAAGTTTTGCGAGAACCACAAAGATTACGAAGATGTAAAGATGTAACGTGTCGTCCAGCTTTCGCTCTTGTTTATTTAGAAAAAAAATCAGGGGAAAGCAGCATGGGTTTGATCTCCAAGGACGGCTGCCCTATTTGCCGAGATCTCCCCGGTCAGTCAAATCTGTGGTAACATTAGTTTTTGTGGGGGCCCCCTTTCATAAATAACCCCTACCATCAAATTCTCGGGAGAGCCTGCACGCAGGCAAACGCAGGCTAGATAATTCTGGTAATTCGGGCTAATTCCCATAAGGGATTTCCACTATAAACTTATCCAATAACTGTGATCCAATCAAAACGCTTGTGTTTGGGATTCTGGCCAATCAGGTTAAACCTTTTGGAATCTTTGTGCACGTGGTACACGCACTTGGCCCGCTCGCTGAAAGCTTCGTTCAAAAGTTGGGGGCTTTTCTGAAATGCAAGATGGACGGCGAGGTGGCTTTCCAGACCTTGTGAAGCAAGTTCCAAGCAAGTTAAACGTTCAAAGTCTCCTGAAACCTTGCTGTTCGTTAGAGAAAGGTCAGGAGTGTTATGGGTAAGACGATATTTGTTTTGTTGATTAAAAAATTCGGGGAAAACTGGTCGGCTGTCCCGTTTTCGTTTCTCGCTCGCGTGTCTTGAACTAAAATGCCTTTGGGTCGAGCTTTGCTTTTGGCGAACGGTTTTCGGCTACTCAAATATTCTTTTCTTAAAATTTTGCGTTGAATTGTCTTTTGTGATATCTTTGGCGTAGTTCTGGCACATTGCTATCGCTCAGAGCCTAGAATTTCTAGGCAATATTTCATCCTATATTTTGTATCATGCCGTTTGGTCACCAAACAACAGCATTTCGGCAAGACCTTGAGTCAAACGGAAACGGAATCTCTTTCTTTGTACGGCATTTATATTTTATTAAACGCTTTTAAAACATTTACTGGCGGATAACTAATTCTCTTGAAACTGCGTGGAAAGTACCCGCGGGAATTTACAAAAATTCTGAAATTTTAAATCGGAGAAGAAGACAACCTCGCAACCATGGTCTTATCTCCTGGTTGCTGTATTTAAGGCAATTGTAAAGTAAAAAATGCAAACAATTTTGGGAATGTAAAGGATTTAAAGAATGTAAAAAATTTCAGGAATGTCAAGAATGTAACTTAACAGGCATGTAAATAATTTCAGGCATGTAAGTAATTTCAGGAGTAACGAGTTGGGGATTTTGGGTAACAAACAACAACAGTAGTTTAAGTGTTTAATAATAATAATATTGATATCGGTGCAGAGAAACATTGTAGTTTAGTAGATTTCCTTCAAGATGTGCATGTATATAGTAAACATATTTATGATCTACACTGCTTTAAAACAATGGTAGATACAATAGTTATATGGGTTGTCACTTCTAAAAAAATAACATGAGGACCTTGAATTGTTCTAGCGTCCAAGTGCATCAAGTTCACGTGCCATCTGGCATGAAACACAAGGGTGACAACAGGACACCATCAATGCATCGTTGCACAATGTTCCCTAGAATTTAACGAAATTATACTTAGGCATCGATCAGAACACATAATTATATAGGCAGTACCAATTAGAGAAATGCAAAATTTGAAGATGAAGTAGGTTAGACAAAATTACACTAACCTATGCATAGCTACTAAAATACCATTCTCTACTAGTTTACTGATAATTAATAGACTGGCTAATATGGTAGACAGTCTATAGATAGATCAATAGACAACAGTGGGCTAATAATATCAAGTACATACTTGAAAGAATTGTTAACCAACCTGAATGCCATTTTCTGCTCTCAATTTGACACGCATGGCCAACAATGCTCCAGGACAACACAGTGGGAAACAACAACCTTCCCCCATACGTTGTGAAAGGCTAATCATGAAACAGCAAGGGCAGCACCAACTAAAGAGACCTGAAAAAATAGACACTAGTCGATAAATAATATGGCCAATACAGCACAGTGGGTATACAGTATATTATCAGAAAGTTTCAGCAACATTCAAGTTGCTGGGGGGCAGGGTGGAAGATGTTTTTGAGTGTGGGACAGGAATAGGTTTGCACCCCCAAGAAAGAATTTAACCCCTAAACAGCCTACCACCACCCACGTCTTGTTGGGGGAGAACATACTGTAGCTCTCTGTTGGGGGAAAATCATAATTTCTTTGTTGGGGAATGATTTGCAAGAAAAATTACAGTTTTAACAAAAATTGTAAAATGTACAAAACTGACAGTTCATAAAACACTTTCTTATAGCTATATATAAACAGGCAAGTTGTGCTGCCCAAAAATGTGTGACCAAAATGGCAACCAGGTTTTCTTCTCCATTTTGACCTTAGACTAAATTGAAGTGCTTTGGTTTGTAAGTTGCTAAATAAATTTAATTATTTTCCATTGATAGCAATGGAACATTCCCCAGAGCCCCCCAGCTTTTTTAGTCCCCCTGCCAAGGGACCTTTACCCAGTGAGTGTGTTGGAGAGCTTTCAGTACCAACCCTTAAATTTGAACTAATGTGATTATTGCTTACAAGATTTTATATCTTCAAAACAACTAAATACACCAGATGACCAGTCTCGTGGGGCACCACCAGGTTGAGTTGTTACTATGGTAGTAATTTGGGTTGCCATATTCTTTGACAGTCAAATTTATATCTAAATATCTAAAAGGAAAATACATGAACTAAACAATTATGAGTGGACCTGATGATTGAGGAACAAAGGTAAGGTGATAGGCCGATATATCTGACTTTAATTCATTCCTGCCTGAGCTGGCCAAAAATGGTCACTTTATTATTTTACTCTTAATGCCAGATGATTTTACTCGTTTAATCCTTTTCTGTTGGTGGATACTTTTCTCCTCGAACCCCTTCATAGCCTTGCCTCCCCCCCCCTTTTACACCTACTGTAAAAGCTATATTAAGCCCACTCTCTAATAAGCCCCCTCTAAGTGATAGTTAAAATATGAGCGGCTGATCTTTTATTCAAATTCTAAGTGTAAATAATGAACACTTTATTTAAGAGTCATAGGAAAGGTGAGATAAGGTCATTTACAGTTAGAAAAAGCTCAATTTGAGGCACTAGTGCCTTAGTATTAACTTTGATAAAACCTTGATGTTTTATTAATCAATGTTTTATCCGTAGTTAAAGATGCTGATTAAACATTCATTTCTTTTGAATTTTCTTCATGAATTATTAATGAATTTGATAAGCCCCCTCTTAAAGACCCCCTTTAGAACTCTAATTTTCAAATACTAAGCCTCATTCTCAAAAAAAAACACATCTTGATCGTTCGATCATGATGTGTTAGTGAAAATTTATGATCAATAATCCTTGTTCATGATGCAGTGGAAGCTGTTTTATATTTGGGGGGCCTTAAATTCATCAAGTAGAATGGTAGGGGGTGTACTTTGGTTCTCCTGGGAAATGTTAGGCAATTTTTTTACCAATAGCTTAAGATATATTGGGGAGGGACTGTATGTCTATATAGCGTAAGTATATTGATTTGTTTTAATAAGACACCCCTCCACTAAGCCCCCTCACTGGGCCCTGAAATTAAATAACCCCCCACTGGCCAAAAACGGGTCTAACTAATTTACGAAAACTTTCTAATATATTTAAGCTCAGACCACGTTCCCAAACCGGACTTGAAAACCAACGATTTCAAAGGGAGTTCCCATGGAAACTGCGTGAAAACTCGGCATCTGCATGTCAGATTGTCATTTGTCACTGGACACTGGTGCTTTGGCCTGTTTATCCGCGTATAATAAAAACGCTAATAGCAAACATTCAGACTGTTTGCGATATATAATATAAAACTGCTTTTCTCTCTGTTTTCAAGCCACACATTTTAAGGCTTCAGAGCGGACTATACACCGTTTTTTTAGCCTCCAGGTCGAACTAATTTAATAATTAACGAAACTGGACAAACGTTGGGCAAACAAAAAGTATTTTAGCTATATGGAAAATTGGATTAAAAGTAAGCTTAAACGTTGGGAATTAAACTTTGAAGAGATATTTTCCGTAAACGTAAAAACGTCCTTCGTTAAAAACGTCAAAAATTTCCACTAAAATGTGATGTATTTTCCACTCGTTCAAGTGCTATCATGTTTTATTTAGACATCACACCTTAATTAGTTCTTTTGTTATTGAAATATTTTTATATCGATCGGACTTATAGACTGACAGCTCAGAGTAGATTGGCGTTGCCAAGCTGTCGAAAAACTAATTTCGGATCAACAAGCCCAAGCCCGGACCCCCAAAAAAGTAACGCTTTTTTAAAAGTGCATTCTAGAATGGCGACGAAAAGGAATTGAGAAATCCTTTATATGTTTTAAACCCAGAATCGACTTGCCTCGTAGACCAGACAATTCCCGCGAGTTTTAATAGGAGTTTGTCAAAACCTTTGTAAGTTATTTCTGTTTCGTACTTACCCTCAATAGAATTTTTTTCCGCTGGATTATGCCCAAACGGCTACGAAATTCGTAAACAAGCATATTTACAAACAGGTTGGCACATTACAGAGATTAAATTACACGGCTACCAATATAGTTAGTCGAGGGAGCCATTTTGGGCCATTTGGGAGTTTTTGTAACCGTTAATATTAGGGACTTTACGAAATGCGACGGCAACTTCAACGACGACGTCTTTTAAACAAAATAATTATAAGTTAGTTTCAGAAATTGCAGCTTGATAATACTCAGAAAAACTCTGAGCTCTAAGCGGGTTCGAGTCCCGCTTAGAGCAAAGAGTTTTTCTGAGTATTACTATTAACTAACACAGATTGTACAGCAAACAACTGACAAAATAATTAAGCTTATAGTTGCGAAACAAAGAGAATGAATAATTTTTCGTCTCAAGAGTAATCTCAACACCGTCCTCGTTCTTTATAAAACGCCACTTAGAGCATATACTGAGGCGTTTTGGATGTCATTAACTAGTTTCAAATATCAAATATAAATAGTCAGTCAGCCGTGACTATTTTTTACTATGAAATTTATGGTTGCTTTTTAACCACCGTCGCCGTCCTATATATAGCATCGTAAGGTCCCTAACTGTACGAATGAAAGTGTGAAACCGTTGCGGTGAACAGGTCTCGTCTTGTTCGATTTTTTAAAAGCAGAAGTCTCGTCTTACAACTTAGGCAATCTGATAATGGATTAATGGCTAGTTTTCACACCATTTGTTTAGCTTTGAAACGCGAAACTAAACGTAAATTTCAGGACACACGCGCGTCAGGCGTAACTTATAGTGTAATTTACTATAAACCTAATATACACTAAAACCTGACAATGGACCAAAAAGACACCCAATCAGTTGAGAACGTTGCGTACAACTTTGATACTAGCGATCAATGGGACATTGTTAATATTTTAAACATCCTACAACTGTACTTAGTTGGGCGATTAATATGCTAAACGGTACTCACCAATCCACCGAAGTTTCTCCGCTTGTGATCACGCAGGAAAGACAAGCAGTTCAAAAATGCAAAGAGCGCCGCCTGGGAGCTTCGTAAATTTTTGTGCTGCCAGCGAACACCCTGTTGCTTGGTTACCGTTGTAAACAACTAAAAACAACCCGGGAATAATATACCAACATCGCATAATATTGATTTTATCAATATGTGTTCATCACGGTTTGTATTATTACAGCAAGATTTAAGTTTGGGGCTAGGATTGAAATATAGAAATTAGGAATTGGTGACTCCTTTCGACGATTTTCAATGCTAAATGCGAAAACGACAACTGTGGATTCACCACACTCTCTCCTTTTCGCCACTCGTATAAAACAGGTTAACTAATAATCCTTGAGCTGCTGCCTTGGCTAATATTTACCATGCAGGCTTTGTTTTAAAAAGTATTTACACAATTAGTATCCGCTCCGAAATTACAGAAAACTCATTTAAATTTGTACAAAAAAGCAAAGTGCGCGACACGTGCGCTCCCGTCAAACTGACCGGGGTCGGTGGAGTGTTGTTTTTAGGCAGTATGAACTTGTAGTCGCCCTGACATTGTTCTACAGACACTGTAATTTATGCTAAGTGATTTTGTTTGATACTTTACTAGTTTACTTTTTACAATGGAAAAGCTAAAGAAGATAAAGCACGTAGACAAAGACGCGCACAAAGCACGCACGCAAAGGAGCTTTAAATATTGCGCGTGTGGTATCTGTTACGTTGGCCAATACTTTAATTTCGATTATTGAGCAATATACTCTTAACTGATTACGAATATGACACTTCGATGTGTATCATAGTTTAGGATGTTGTTCTATCTTCGTATACGTAAATAGTAAAATATGTTGTTCCTCAATAGTGTAGGATTCTCTCTCCGCGCCCTTTACGATTGCCCGCGCGCCTGCGAATAGAAGCCTCTGCGAATAGAAGCCTCTGCGGAGGAGAGAAGTAGAAGTTCCCTTTACGTCAATCGTAGACAGTCTTCCTGTAGCGGGGAAGGCTCGCCCCTCCCGCTACCGAAACGCCTGCACTGCAGGCTACAGTCTGTGCCCAAGGCACGACGAGTGGTGGAATTTTGTCTGTTTCGACTGGGTTTTGTCATTCCTAACTTTTTATGAATATTGATCATTCCAGACGATGAAAAAAGCTTGGTCGGGGTGGGTGGGTGGAGTGCTGTTCAGGGCGGACTGTATGTCCGCCCTGATGCTGTTTTTATGCAGTATCAACTTGTTATAGTCACCCTGCAATTGTTTTACGAATACTAATTTATGTTTAGTGATTTGATTTGGTTTGATAACTTACTTTACTTTTTGTAATGGCAAAGGAAACTGAAATAAAGCACGCAAACAAAGAAGACGAGCAAGGAAAGAAGAAAAGCACGCACTCGCTCACGCACGCACGCAAAGGAGATCGCACGCCTTCGCACGTTCATGTTGCGCACGTTCATACAAATGAACGAATGGACAAACAAACAGGCAGAATATAAAACGGTGCTAACTTGTCAAGGCACAACAATTCAGACTGAAGCTCGGGTCTTGTTTTAGGAAAGATTTTAGATTAAAACAACCAACCACATTCTAGAATTAATAAAAACTGCCAAACAGCTAGGGTCCAACAAAAATGGTCTTGAAATTAGTTTATGCCAGTAAATCACGTCTATCGTCCAAGGGTATCCAGTTCTCGGGACATTTGACAGAGAGCACAAGGACCACAGCACTCAACAACAATCGCATCATTGCAAAGGTCACCCTATGAATACATGAATGACGATTAGAAAATTAGAAAACAGAATGAACAATTTGAATAAATATAAAAAGGTATATTTGGAAGGGGTGTGGCAATAAAAATTACATTAGACTTTCTGCTCCAGAAAATCCATGTGAACAAAATTTCTCTTGTACAAAACAACATATCACCACAAATTTCACAAGACCATTCTGTTCAGGGGTCTACCATCCTGGATAATTTTTTTATAGGTGACATGTCACAACAAGGGTAAAGTGAAATCTTCAGTTGGTCACAGGCAAATTTTAGACACCAGTTAAATATTTCAGCAACTTTTCTAGGTACCACACATTCCAATCAGGAAAAACAGCACTTTCATTAAGAAAAATGGAGCACTTTTTCCACATTGAAAAAAATCCCACTCCTAAACAAGGCTATTAGCCATAAAGCATAGAGTTTTGAGCTGATAAAATTTGTGGGTGAGCATTTGTAGGGGGTCCAGGGGGCACTTGAAATTTGTGTCTCTGAAATGACATTTTCCACATTCTGACAACACTCGCAAGCAAAATGAAGATTATTAAAGTTTTAAGACATTTAACAAACCTATGATAACCCAATTACCAGTTGCTTCAAAATCTCCGAGGAGTTTAGCCAGCCCCCTCCCCCCACCACGCTGTTAGCAAATTTCCACATCAGTTTCAGAAATTTAGTAATTTTATGAGATTCCATGGGCTGCCAGAAACATACCTGGATAGACTGCTCTCCTCGCAATTTGGCACGCATAGCAAGGAAGGCTCCAGGACAACACAGTGGGAACAAACAGCTCTCACCCATACGAGTTGCGACCTGAATGGCAAGACAGCAACCACAGCAACAGCCACAAAGACCTGTTTTGTTTTTTTGTTAAAAAAGAAGCCATAAGTGGATGTTTACTGTATATATCACTAGTTCAATGCACAAAATAATTACTACCAGGCTACAGAGATGCAGTTCACATATCCAGTGGCAGACATGGTTTCAAGAGGGAAGAGGCATCGGGTGTTTTTTTTGGATTTAGCCTCCTGTATAAGGCTGTCAGTGGTCCCAGCTAGCCCTCTACAGTGGGTTGACCCGGGTGCCTGTTGCATCGACCACTGTCTGATGGTACACTAGCTATCTTTGCAAAACTGGTTTACCTGTAAGGTTGTGAAAAATGAATGTGGGTCAGCAGCGACCCTGACCTAACCAATCAGTGACTCTTAATTACTGGTATACCATCATCCATAAAGAGGACATGTCATTGTAGTGGACCTGTAAACTGTCAAGTTTATATTTAGTTAACTAATTAAGTGTGAGTGTCTTGGAACCGGAAGTGTCACCTGACACGTAAGCATGTGATTTGTTGAAGAACGTTTCGTGCGTCAGCAGACGAACTTGTGTTAGGTCGTGTTAGCTGTAAGCACCAGTGTTTTATTGTGATATTCGATAAATAGAAAGAAGTTATTGTGAATTTATTCCTCGAGGACTCTCACCTATTTTACGTGGCGAATATTTACATTGCTCGCTGCTACATATTCTGGAGCCCGATAGGGAACTCGGGGATTCACAACGAAGTAAATAATTATGGAGCTTACAGTCGAAGAAAAGATTACGATTGAAGAGAATCGCGTAAGAAAGGTACTGGAAGAAAACTCTGATGGACTTAGCGAAGCGGAACTGGTCGACGAGTACAAAAATCGTTACAAAAACGACATTAAATCATTCGAAGAAGAGTTTACGAGTTTGGGAGCGTTTTTAAAATACCGTGTCAAGGCGATTGTCAGTAATTCAGGTGAGAAATATTATCTGTCTAGTATAACAAGTGGTTCTTCTGTCCCCCAGCCAGTCCAGATGGTTTCTCGCCCACAGTTCTCGCAATTTTTTGGTTTCGGCGAAGTCGACAAATCGAAAGGCGTCCCTTACCGTGTGTGGCGATTCGAGGTGAACTCTGCTATTCGTGGTGGATTGTACACAAACCAAGTTATCGCCGAACAGATACGCCGCTCGCTACAAGGCGAAGTCAAAACAAAACTAGTGGGTTTGGGGCCCGAGTCGGATCCAAAGACGATTCTAGAGAAGTTAGATCAATTCTATAGCGATGTTGGGGCCGCTACCGGAGACGAAATTCTTTCTGAAGCATATCGATTTCGACAGCGTGAAAACGAAGAAGTCGCGGCCTTTGCTTCACGGCTGGACAATCACGTTCGAATGGCAATGACTAGGGGAACCGAACTTCTACCGGACGAAGACGCCGTTGAAAGACAACTACGCATGCTGTTTTGGCAAGGGATTAGTGAACCGATCAAAGATAAAGCCAGACATAAAAAGGATCAATGCAATACATTCGCTGAATTGATTACAGCAGCGCGATATGGCGAAAAGGAGATTTTCTCGATCCAGGCCCCCAAGCGAGTTGCGCGGGCGAATCAAATTACGAAATCCAATATGGAGCCCCAATCTAAGCAGTCGCAAGACAACGTGGAGCCTGCGTGGGTGACTGAAGTGTGCTCGTTGGCCAGGGATGTAAAAGAACTCATGAAAGACCAAAGATTGGCACCCAAATCCCCAGTAAACCAAGGTGAGGAGAAAGTGCCTATAACATGCTATCGCTGTGGCCAGCCAGGTCATATACAAGTTGGATGTCGAAATACCCCGAGACCAGATTACAGATCGTCGGGAAACGACCGAAGGCCTTTGCCATGGGGCAACCAAAGGTCTTGAACAACCCACCGCCCCAGGCCAACCAGTTGGTGTCAGTACTGAAGGAGCTTATTGGTGAACCTAATGAAGCAGTGACAATTGTTAATGGTCATGCCTGCATTGGGCTGTTGGACACTGGAAGCCAGATAACATCAGTAGCTGAGTCATTTTACAAGAAGCATCTTCGCGACTGTACTATCAAACCGTTAGAAGACCTGGTTCGTGTAGTTGGTGCAGGTGGCCAGGATGTTCCTTTTCTTGGTTATACAGTCGTAAACATCCAGTTTCCTTCTGAAGATGTCGGTATCGATAGCTCCTTTGACATGCCCGTGTTAGTGGTCCCAGACAACGAGTACAACCAGCGTGTTCCATTGATTGTTGGTACAAATTTAGTCCGACAATGCAAGCAATGTTGTGAGTCAGAAGGAGGAAATAGATTTCTTCAAACACGACAGACATCTTCTGCATGGCAAAGAGCCTACAAATCTATGTGCCATCAAGAAAGGTGTTCTAAAAAAGATTCGCCAGGAATTAAAGTACAGTCAACAACAAGACATGCTATTACACTTGGTTCACACCAGACAAGAACTATCATGTGTTTGGCAAATGCCAGTTTTGCAACACCAACTGATGTGCTTTTGGAAACAAAACTCTCAACTCACCTCGGACTGGTTGTGACACCTGGACTTGTCACCCTGCCCTCATGCTTAACTAAGTGCAGAATTCCTGTAGAAGTTACCAACAACAGTGACATTCCTATTACCATACAACCGAAGGCTGTCATAACTTGGGCTCAAGTTGTCAATGAAGTCAAGAATCTGGCTCCGACCATGAGAAGTGATGTGAAGGATGAGCAAGGAAGCCTCGATAGTATGTTTGATCTGGATGAGACACCCTTAACAGAAACGCAAAAGAAACAGGCACGTGAACTCCTGACCAAGATGTCGTATGTGTTTGCCAAGGACGACAAAGACCTAGGCCAAACGGAAGCAGTTTACCATGAAATACACCTCAAAGATGACGTACCGACCAGAGAACCATACCGCAGGATACCACCCGGTCAACTGGAAGAGTTTCGAATGGCCCTTACAGACCTTTTGGAGGCAGGAGTCCTTAGAGAATCCAAAAGTCCATACGCATCACCCGTCGTCTTGGTTAGAAAAAAAGATGGCAGCTTGAGGATCTGTGTCGATTACCGGAAACTGAATGCAAAGACAATCAGAGACTCCTATCCAATTCCTAGGATTACAGAGACCCTTGAAGCTTTACAAGGAGCCAAATGGTTCTGTTCTCTCGACCTGCAGAGTGGCTACCTTCAAGTGAAAGTTATGAAACGAGATAGACACAAAACAGCAGTTACGACGCCCTTTGGGTTGTATGAATACAACCGTATGCCGTTCGGTTTGACTAACGCGCCAGCAACATTCCAACGGTTGATGGAGCAGTGTCTACATGGCCTAAACCTAAGGATCTGTCTAGCGTATTTGGATGATGTGATCGTATTTGGAAGGAGCTTCGAGGAAATGCTAGAACGCTTAAAGCTTGTGTTGCAACGACTGGGAGAGTATGGACTCAAGTTGAAGCCGTCCAAGTGCCACCTATTCCAAACTGAGTTATCGTACCTTGGCCATGTGGTATCCGAGCAAGGAGTAGCACCTGATCCTAGCAAGATTTCTGCCTTGAAGAAGTGGTTACAACATCCACCACAAAACGCCAAAGAGCTACAGACCTTCCTGGGGTTTGTGGGGTACTACCGGTCATTTATCGAAGGATTTGCAAAGATAGCCGCACCGCTCCACCACCTGGCTAAAGAACCGGGGTCGAAGGACACCCGAAAAAGCCGAAGAGAGCCGTTCCAGTGGTCGCAGGAATGTCAAACAGCCTTCGAGACATTGATCGAAAGACTATCTTCGTATCCCATTTTGGCGTTCCCAGATTTCAGTCTTCCATTCATTGTTCATACGGATGCTTCTGGTTATGGACTCGGAGGAGCATTGTACCAAGTACAAGACGGAAAACCCAGAGTTATAGCATATGGAAGCCGTTCCCTTAGCGTCGCAGAGAGACGTTACTCGGCTTACCGTCGGGAATTCCTCGCCTTGAAATGGTCGGTGACTGAAAAGTTCAAGCAGTATCTCTATGGAAGCAAGTTTCACGTTGTGACAGACAGTAATCCTTTGACTTATCTCCTGTCATCCGCTAAGCTCAGTGCAACGGATCATCGCTGGTTATCGGACTTATCTGCCTACGACTTTACCATAACGTACCGGCCTGGGAAATCAAGCTGCGACGCTGATGGCCTTTCTAGGATGCCTGAAGAAATACCTATCGAAAGGGAGACCACTAGTCCAGATCTTGACTGTATCAAGCCATTTCTGGCAAGACTCTACAAGCTGGATACTAACTCGACAGCCTTTTGTTCCGACAAAGAGTTCCAAGCCCTCTGCGCCTACCATTTGGTTCATGAACCCTTTACAAGCAAGGAAATGCCCAGTCCAATCATTGAAGCAGTCTCGATGCATACGAATGCTGTACCCGAATACCTGGCTCGGCCTCCACATTGTCAAGCACAAACCGACCTTTCAACAAAGTCCTGGAGCGAGTGGGCGAAGTTGCAGCGAGAGGATCCTGTTATCGGACGAGTGTTTGAGCTATTGGCTTCCGGCAGCAATAAATTAAAAGATGAAGACCGCCAGGTACGAAAACTGCTCCAAGACAGAGAACGACTCCGAGTAGATCACGACGTATTGTTTCGACGGCGATTGATAGATGGAGAAGAGAGTTTCCAACTGATGTTACCAAAGTCACTGCATCAAACAGCCTTAGAGGGTCTGCATGATGACGTAGGCCATTTTGGGAGGGATAAGACGGTTGAATTGGTCTTGCAGCGTTTCTACTGGCCTGGTGTATCATCAACAGTGGAAACATACGTCAAGAATTGTGATAGGTGCATCAAGCGAAAATCTCCGGATCCACCGCGTGCACCATTGGTACCTATTGTTGCTACAGAGCCCATGGAACTTCTAGCTGTTGATTACCTAACACTGGAGAGAGGGAAAGGCGGGTTTGAAAACATCCTTGTCATAACGGACAGTTTTACGAAGTACGCATGGGCATTTCCTACCAAGAACCAGAAGGCAACAACCGTTGCTAAAGTACTGTGGGAAAAAGTACTGGTGAACTTTGGTTTTCCTCGAAAACTTCACTCGGATCAGGGACGAGACTTTGAGTCCAAACTTATCAAAGACCTCTGCAAGATGGCTGGCATAGAGAAAACAAGAACCACGCCATACCATCCCCAGGGCAACGGGCAAACCGAACGTTTTAACCGAACACTTCTAGGCATGTTAGGCACCCTTGATTCTGACAAGAAATCGGATTGGCCAGACTACGTAGCCCCATTGGTGCATGCGTACAACTGTACCAAACACGCTTCTACTGCATACAGTCCTTATTTCTTAATGTACGGTCGCTCACCACGATTGCCAATCGATGTCACCCTTGGCGTACCGACCCAGACCGACGTTCCACGACCCTACGCAGCCTATGCTGACAACCTGAGAGCACGACTTGCCCATGCCTATGACCTTGCCTCTCGAGGATCAGACAGAAAAGCTGCAGCCAACAAGAGAGTCTATGACGCTAAAGCCCACGAGACCACTTTGCAGCCCGGCGACCGAGTTTTAGCAAGAAATCTTAGTAATCGAGGGAAACATAAGCTCCAGGATCGCTGGGAGGACGTACCATATATTGTGCTTCGCCGGGCTGGAGACCTACCTGTATATGAAGTACAACAAGAGGGCGGTGGCAAACGACGTACACTTCATCGAAACCTTCTTCTACCCTATCGACTCCCCTACCAACAACATCAAGACCCACTACGACATACTCATTCCTGCAGAAACGTCAGCCAGTCGGATGTTGTTCCTAAACGCGACGATGAAGATGATAACGGTCAAGAAGAAGAAGAAGAAGAAGAAGAAGAAGAAGGAGGAGGAGAAGAAGTTCCCATACACTATCTACCTAGACAAGAATTTCCTGACGACTCAGAGATTTGTGAAAGAGGAGAAATAGAAATTCAACCGCCAGTGCACTCTCATGATAAGTGCACCGAACAGGAGGTCGATAATGTTATAACCGTTGAAGGGCATAATAACGAGAAGCAAAACGAAGCGGATGTCCAAAGTAGAGCTGATGTGTCAACGTCAACGATAACACGTTCAGGACGTCTCTCAAGGCCACCCGACCGCCTAGGAAGTGACTCTGTCTACACACACAAAGCGTCTGTCCTATTATCATTAGTCTCACCTAGTAACTATGATTTGATCAAGGACGTACTCAAGTACTGGGTGTCGACACCATACAAGTAGCTGGAAAGAACCAATTCATTTTTATTGACAGTGTTGTTGGACCTTCCATATTGTTCCATTATTTAGAACTTCGGGACGCAGTTCCATCCTTGGGGGGAAATATGTAGTGGACCTGTAAACTGTCAAGTTTATATTTAGTTAACTAATTAAGTGTGAGTGTCTTGGAACCGGAAGTGTCACCTGACACGTAAGCATGTGATTTGTTGAAGAACGTTTCGTGCGTCAGCAGACGAACTTGTGTTAGGTCGTGTTAGCTGTAAGCACCAGTGTTTTATTGTGATATTCGATAAATAGAAAGAAGTTATTGTGAATTTATTCCTCGAGGACTCTCACCTATTTTACGTGGCGAATATTTACATTGCTCGCTGCTACATCATCAACACACCAATATCCCTATATAGTTAAGTATAAGTGACAGCTAAGGCCTCAGTTTTTAGCTTGTCAATTGATCAGACCCATTAAGCTGTCTAGGTTGTACCAATTGTCTGTGGGTTCTCCCTGTGACATTAACCCTTTCCCTTAATATATCAAAGGGCCTGCTCAGGCAGGAATACATTACTTATTACTACACTGTAGCCTAGCCTACTCTACGATTAACAGATATACAACCAGAAACAGCATTGATAGCAAGTATATAAGTGTCACTACAAGCAAGTTGCTAAAATTACCAGACTATTGGTACCACCCCCTCCCCCCTCCAATATTTGGATGCATATGCTCTTTGAGCATAGGTATAACTTGGTGAGGGACGATTTCCTCAATAGTAATGAGGGACGTTTAGAACTAAACTATTACACTATAAAACATACATGTTTTCATGTCATCCATGCAGGCAAACAGTCCACTGTTCCAGTCTCTCAGACCACCTGGTTGGGTTGTCACAGTCACAGTTTGAGTGGTATATTGTTGTGCCATCTTTTAGCTATTAAAACAAAAATACACTATATAAATTTTAGTGAGTAGAGTTTAGTTGGTCTCCTGTGCTTCGAGGTTTTTTTGTCGGGTTCTCCTGTTTTCCTCCCTCTGTAAAATCAACACCTATAGGTCTTAGCTGTAAATGGAGGACCCCACCAGCTCTGCTGAAAAACTTATCCTCCTTAAATAAAGAATAATAATAATAAAACTTCAACAAAACAAGCTGAAGGATATGAGAGTTAAGATTAAATGGTTGCTTTCGAATGAGATTCAAACAAAGAATGTGGGAACATTTCACAAGCAATTTCAAACTACTTCTTGAGTTTTTAGCCAATAGGCATCAAACTTTACACATTAACAGTTCTTCTTACAACAATTAATTTGTTCTTTTTTATATTTTTTTGTTTTATAGGTTTTTGGCGGGAAAATGACGTCACAAATTTCCCGCCAAAATTTAAACTTCCGATTTTTAACATTTTTATTACTACCACTGAAAGAGCATTTTAATATAACTTTAAAACAGCTGAGATAATTCAAATATTCTTATTCAATCAAAAGATATGCTTCTTTGAAGTTTAGATTTTCTGCCATTTTGTGCTATTTTAAGTAACAAAATGGTGGAAAATCCCAACTTCAAAGAAGCATATCTTTTGATTGAATAAGAATATTTGAATTATCTCAGCTGTTTTAAAGTTACATTAAAATGCTCTTTCAGATGTAGTAATAAAAATGTTAAGAACCGAAAGTTTAAATTTTAGCGGGAAATTCGTGACGTCATTTTCCCGCCAAAATCGTACGAAAGTAAAAATATAAAAATTACTTGTTGTGAGAATAACTGTTAATGTGTAAAGTTTGACGCCTATGGATCGTTTTCACTCACGTGATCGGTGGACCCATTAAGGTGGTAAAACAATACGAAATATTTGAATAAGAATACCGCTGTACACTAATGGTACACCAATATGGCCGCCATTTCATTGTTTCGGTACACCAATATGGCCGCCGTGACGTCAGGTGAAAACGATCTATTGGCATAAAACTGAAGAAGTAGTTTGAACGTGGCCGTTTTTAAGGTAAAAAATCCCCAGCGTGGATTAGTTTGGGAATGATCTGGAAGAAAAATCGTATTTTTTTTCAACTGGCCAAGAACTGTTTAACTGATTAAGCTGCTTATTGTCGATTTCAGCTCACTTTTCTACGCGCGGTTCAGAAGTTCGTTGCCAAGTATCGAATTACGTTTCTAATTTCAGGAGTTCATTACGAAGTTCGGTTTGAAGTTCGAATGTTCAATTCGAAATTCAGCTTCGCACCATGCTTTAGCTATGCAGTTGGTAATTTGGAATTGCAGAGTGATTAACAACATATTTTCACAAAGAAATCCTATCAAAAGAAAGTCTGGTCGACCCAAGGTTTTCCGTAAATGCGAACTTGGAATCGAACATCCATATCAAATCGAACTTCGTAATGAACTTAGAAACGTAATTCGATACTTGGCAACGAGCTTCCGAACCGTGTGTTGAAAAGTGAACTGAAATCGACAATAATAGTGAAATGAAACTCCTGTAGAAACACAAGATACAGTATGTTGTGTAGTAGTAGCCTGGTACCCTGGCCCAATTTCAAAAGAAATATGGGCCAGGTAACCACTAATTTCATTCTCGCGTATCAGGGCTAAATCCACTTATGACGATTGCAGTTTTACTCATAGCCACTAAAAACGCGCGAAATTTTAACCAATAGGAAAGCGGAAGTCTTTAGTGGTTACCAGGCTAGTTGTGCAGAAGCTAACAGTGATTACAACACACAAAATTTCAAGACAAAAATAGCAAAAGTTAATCTAGCCTGCGTGCAGACGCTTGTATTTCCGGTGATTAATACGTATATACGTATTAATGACCGGAAATACAAGCGTCTGCACGCAGGCTAAAGTTAATCAAGCACACTAGATATTCAACAAATTTTCCTTTATTGATACCTGGAAAATAAATGCTGTAGCTTGTCTTCACGCAACCTCGTACCCAGGCTCTTGGTCTTCACGCTGAGAAGATGGGAAAAGCGGAAGAATGCACCCCCCCCCGGTCGGGGAATTCCCAGCCAAAGGGCCAATATTTATTATTTGCCGTTCAGGCAGCTAAATTGCCAATTTACAACATTTGACGACATTGTAAATGGGCTAAAGTCTAATCCAAGCTCCGTGAATAAATTGTTCGAACAGATCATATCTATATATTTACAAGCACATCTTAACTTTCTCGAGGTTTCAAGAGCTTTCATATTATGGAACGTAGAAGTCAACTTTCGAGCACTTCGTCAGAAAGAAACGTTAGACTTCTACGTTCCATATTCGATTTGTGTTTCAACAGCTCGCTATTTTTATTTCACTTTACGTGATAGATAAGCTTAAATAATTTGGGACATTTTTATGCAAATACGCGATTTCTTTCGATCGAGATCTGAATACCCCAAAACAATTCCAAAATCGGTTTGAATTTGATAATTGATACAATACATTCATTGTATAGAAAACGCGAAGAGTAAAAGGGGGTTAAAATTTAAGAGATTTCGAGGGTCGTTACTTAATTCATTCTTCTTTCAATACACTTGATAGTCAAGTTTTATTATTCGACCTTTATAGAAAATACAGATCGTTATACGTATTGCCTGCTGTCGCTATAGTCCGTTTCAGCTTGCTTTTGAAATCCGATACGTATAATTAAAAAGAACATTCCGAACGTACGTTGCAATGTTCCGAACTACGTTGCGAGGTAGATACAAATTTAAGTCGGCAATTTGTTTCTGCTTAACCAAGTATCTATTATTATATTCTATACAACAAATAATCTTCTTCTCCGTGATTTTACCAAAGGAATTCAATTCAAAGCTTATTAAATTCGAACTTCACAACGAACTTCCGTACCAAGTTCCCAACCTTCCAACGAATGTTGACAAACGAATTTCAAAAGCAAGCTGAAACTGACTATAATAGCTGCAGTGTTGTTTTTTTTTTATCAAGATTTTTCAACTATAATTAGTTTTCTGATCCCCATACTGACGTTGCGAGTAATTGGGTATTAAACGAGTTTTAAATAATTTATTTAAAAAAAATATCGTCAATCTGTTTTGATCGCGAAATTTTAGTAAAAACGGAGTAAATATATATTGTGACAGAGTTCTGTCAAGCACCAGCTCAGTTGGGCCGTTTACCGATAAAGGCCTGGCCAAACGCTTTCAACATTTCATGCAACATCGTTCAACATTGTTGAAACCCGCACAATAAGAGTGGTTAAAAGATGGTCTTAGAGTGCTGTAAAAGTGATTCTCAAAGCTAAAGAGAAAAGACGTGACTAGGCTGCTATGTTTCATCGTTTCTTCAGCAGCGAAAATGTAGAGAACGGAGAAACAGTTTGATAATGCTTTATATATTAAAAGCGTATTACATGTAAATTCGTTTGCGTGAAAGTCATCTACTGTACATCTACAACCTTCGTTTCATGCGTCAACATGGTCTAACGATAAAAAATCCAACCCTAACAGCAACTATAGCGGTACACATAAGTCACCATTTGTACATTACTGAGACGCGATCATGATATATGGTTATTAATCGTTAAGTTTGTTTGCCGCCTTTACGCAGATTGTTTTATGAGAAATATGCTCGGTTTAAAAAGCGTCAACGTCATCGAATTTGCCCGCACAGCGGCACCACAACATCTAACGATATACCAGCCAAGTTTCTATTGCCTGCTTATCAAGCAAGGATTGAGGTGAAGTATTCTTTTCACGAACAACTGCACTGAAACATGACACTGACCATTTACTGTAAATGCCATCATCACAACAACATTGTATCCTGTGTAGTATGTTCGGGTTTCCGAAGGCCGGATGCGACGCAGGTTATGTATCCTGCGGCATTTATTTTTTAGCGTGCTTTTTGTTTGAATGACCAAACGAACGTTAAATGTGTGGGCATCAGAAATGATTCCACAGTAGATTTTTCGTGATTTGTTGTATTAAACCGTTCGCCATGCGCTTTCTTGCTTGTCGCTGACTCTCGCTTGCTATACAACTGCACAACATTTGTATAAATATAACCTGTTCAAACACGGCAAGAGACTATTCATAATTGTCGCGTTTAATAAAAGTCTACAAATTTTGACTTACATTTTCTCTACTATAGCTGTAGCTGCTATTTCTTTTATGTTCATCTGAGATTGTTTGTCCGAAAAGTGTCACGTGGACCTAAGGTCCCAGCTGGAAAAAGGTGGAATGTTGAATGAAATGTTGAAAGCGTTTGGCCAGTGCTCGGGTGCTGCGCCAAGGGAGGTCAAGACGAGCGCCGGCGGCACCATCCACTGACTTGTATATAGTTGCATGGCTGTATATATGAGCGCCGACTGCTGTGCGATTGTGCACCAGCACGCCGAGCATTTTTGAAACTCACGCCGAAAATCTTCGGCGTGCATGACCTACATGGAATGCACCCTGGGTTGTTTGTTTTATACAATTGGAAACGATGCAATGCGAAAATATCGCCTTGTTTTGCCTTTGTTTTGTCGCTCGTTGCCTGATTATAAGCAATTTTCATACCTTTCTAAGTAATTAGTACTCTAACTTTAAACGAGACGCAGGGAAATGTTTTATTTATTTGTTAGTACGGTTTCTTTCGCGTTTTTATAGATACAGTATATATAAAGCGGATTGGCAACAACAAATAATATTTCGACAAGGCTTTCTCAAGATTGCTCCATTATGGTACACATAAAGCATGATTAACCATTCAGTATTTTTTCTCTCGAATCCGGATTTAAAGCTGTTTAGTCAAAATATTATCATGAAATTGCCAAGTTCTAATTTTTCGATCCCGTGTTCAACAGATCAAATATGCTTCGAGACGAAAACCAAATGTCTACTCCACGAGCACACGGTTCAATGAGTGAAACCATTAGTGTATATGTATCATATCAACAAGTATTTCCTGAAGCAAATTATATAACAAAATGCGACAAACCTGAAGTATTAAAGTCTCAGCAATCAACAGGTTTCCTCTTGTAAATACTCGCGGTATTTTTGGTGATATATTCCCCAGACCACTTTGGCACTTGGCGAAGAGCGACTTGTTTTTATTAAATATGGAGAATGCAGACAACGCCCATAATATTTAATTGCTATAATTAGACTTCCATATATGGAAGAACCAAACGGAAGCTGTGTGGGCAATGTTGAAATACAAATCAAAATCCTTCGTCGCCTTCGTTCGAAACGTTAGAAACTAACGTTCAATAATTTCGGCAGTACTCAAACCTTACTAGATTTCGATTGGGGGTAGACTTGCACCACGTCTGCTCTTGATTGTTTCGAGACGGGTTTGTTTTGATTTAATAAATAGTCAGGCGGAAAGCGTAATCTTGTCAAGAATATTAAAGCCCAGCATATAATTTTAAAAAGACCCATATCAAAAGAGACGCGAGTTATTTCAAATTTTTTATTAAAACTAATCATACCTGTTTACCCTCACACTGTAATTTATTCACTGTCACCCAGTTACTCATTTCCTGTTATTGTAAATAGATTAGCATATAAGTCGAGATAACCTTGTAAATAATTATTCACTCTGAAGATGTTGCAGTGATTAGAAACGAAACGTTAGTTTTAATAAAAAATTTGAAATAACTCATGTCTCTTTTAATATGGGACTTTTTAAAATTATATGCTGGGCATAAATACAGTATGTGTCGGAGGCATTGGCACACATACTTTTTAAATCAAAATAGCCCGGAGTATCAAAATCCCTTAGTCCTTACAATATCTCAGTAGTTCACCATGTTTTCGCTTTTTGTTGTTCCAAAGCATTGACTGCCTGCGTATAAAAGCGCTCTCTTATTTACACTCTGTTGTCTAAAGCTAATTTCCCCTGCTGTGTTTTTACGTCAAACTATAACGTTATAAGATACGTAAAAATTTTCAAGTTGGAGAAAATAACATTAAAGTCAAGTTTGAGATTACTTCTTTCGATTGTGAAAGTTTCAGGGCGAATAATTAAAGGAAAGTACGTTTGTTTAGCGTTTGAAAAACGGGCTTTTGGCCCAAAAAGTTGAGACATATTTTATTCCACAACTATTAATGACATCACTAGGATCTACATGAATTCTTATTGTTATCGAACAGACTGTTCAAAACACTCTTTAGAAAACTAAACTCTCGTGGGAAAGTGTTCACAAAGGTGTGTAAAATTTATTCATACCGAGTTATTTATTTTAAAATATACATAGTCGAAGCCATATCCAACTTAGTCGTGTTGTTACTTTAATGTTATTATCTCCAATTTCCAAACATTACTTTAATGTTATTATCTCTTGGAAATTTCGTTGCATAGGCACTTTAACGCAGTACTTAAAATGGTAGCCTGCAAGCAGGCTCTTCTGGGGCCGGAAAAGTTGACCTGTTCTCAATTTTTTTCCAATATGGAAGACGCTAGCACACCAAGTTGGTAATTCCGTGGTTGTCCTTTTGAATTTTATTATTTGCTTTTTTGACTAATTCCAGATTGTTTAACACTGTTAACAAAATTCTTGTCATCGTTATCATGATCATCATCGTCGTCATCATGAATGATGATCATCATTGTCATCACGGTCATGATCATCATTGTCATCATGATGGTCATCAACGTCATGATTATGATCATCATCATTGTCATCATCATCCTCAGGATTATCATTGTCATCAAGGTCATGATCATCATTGTCATCATGATGGTCATCAACGTCATGATTATGATCATCATCATTGTCATCATCATCCTCAGGATTATCATTGTCATCAAGGTCATGATCATCATTGTCATCATGATGGTCATCAACATCATGATTATGATCATCATCATTGTCATCATCATCCTCAGGATTATCATTGTCATCAAGGTCATGATCATCATTGTCATCATGATGGTCATCAACATCATGATTATGATCATCATCATTGTCATCATCCTCAGGATTATCATTGTCATCAAGGTCATGATCATCATTGTCATCATGATGGTCATCAACATCATGATTATGATCATCATCATTGTCATCATCCTCAGGATTATCATTGTCATCAAGGTCGTGATCATCGCCATCACCATCATTGTCGTTACCGTGATCATCATCATCTCTTTCAGCTTTCTTTTCTTCGTGTTCTTCATCTGCCATTTCCTCGTCGTCACTACAATAAAATTACAGCATGTGCGAACATAATCAGTTAGATACTTAATATGTGTTTGACGCGCAAATTATGAGTATTTTACGTTTTTTATACAAGCTCAACAACAAATATTCCATGTAATAGATCAAACACGAGGAAGAGTGTTTCATCCGATATCCAGTCACCGAGAAGTGGTTGAAAAACGAGGCCGTACGCAGGCCGAGTTTTTTAACCAATTTCGAGGTGACTGGATAGAGGATGAAACACTCTTTCGAGCCTTTGATCTAGCTTCTCAAACAAATCAGTATTTTATGAAAAAATCAGGTTGAAACTTGGCAAAATTCTATGCTAATTAAGATCGGTACAGATTTCCTTTGTTTTCATCTTATGAATTATTAATGAGTTTGAGAAAGAAAGATCAAAGTTACAAGACAAACATGAATTAGCTAACGTATACTGCATGCAGGCCTCCAGTTCACCAAAGAGCCTTACGCTGCAGGCTCACGCTACCACTGAGTGACGCTACGATTAAGCCCCGCACAGACGACCAAGTTTTCCTTGACAAGTTCCTTGGTAGCTTTCCTTGCTCGTGTGTACGATGAACAAGGTTTTTCCAACAAATTTCCTTGACAAGTTATAATTGCTCGTGTGTACGGTTGGACAAGTTTTCCTTGACGACAATGATCACGTAATGAGCTTCGGAGATGAGTGCCCAGTGACGTACTGTGCAATATCTTGTCAAGGTTTCCTTGACGACTATACACACGAACAATTTTTCTTGTTCAAAAGCTGGTTACGCCAGCTTTTGAACAAGGCTCCTTATCGAGGAAAAACTTGTCAATTTGTGTCGTACACACGAACAAATAAAACTTGTCAAGGGAACTCAAAACTTGTCAAGGGAAACTTGGTCGTCTGTGCGGGGCTTTACTTTGGCCTCCTTCGCAGGCGTTCTTTGAGGAACGTCTGCGAAGGAGGCTACAGTTACCTGGACGAAGAGTCCTCATAAACATATTCTCGATTGGGATTCCAATGTTCTTTTGTATCGTCAATTGTTGTCATATCATAATCTACAATGAACAAAAATGTACCATATTCGGTTGAAGCGCAGGAGAAAACCAACAGTTCTACTCACACTCAAAGGATGCATGGTCGCGCACAGAATACTAACAGACGGTCTGTTATAAACCTTATAGCGGCGAGAGGCAATGCGCTCGCAATAGAATAGTGAAACCTACCGTCAACTGACTGCTGTTTCTTTTTTAAGTTTTCCATCCATTCATTTTGTGCCTGAACGACTTCCGTACTATCTTTGCACGCTGCATAGATTTCCAACAATTCTCTAAATGAAAATTAAAACATTGACGATAACTTGTCTCCACACCATTCTACAGTACATCAAGTTTGGCATCACTGACTTACACTCGACATAATTGTTAAAAAAGGTTATACACATGCATGCAGTAGATAAAAATGTACAGATATGAAGAATTTATTAAAAGCCTTCTTTTATACAGTAACTTTAGTCCCCAAAAGGCAAAAGTTACAGCATTGAGTGACGTAATTGTTGAGAGACAAGTTACCGACGAACCATGCACTGCCGCGTGTAACATGCTGCATTGCAATGACCAAGATCTTTGCGAGACATGGGGGGGCTTTCCATTTACACGGTTAGACCGGTCAGTCCGGTTAAATGGAACACGATTCGTTCGAGACCTGGGATGGTCTGACTGGAAAATTTGGTCCTAATCAAAAGCAAGTCCATTCTGGCCGGACTGATCGGTCTAACCTTGTCAATTGGAAAGCGCCCATGGTTACTGCAATCGTGTTGCACAAAAAGAACTCGATTCTACTTTGTGCAACAATTGCAACAACTTGTCTCACACGATTTCAACCATTGCACAGCATGTTACTGACACGCTGCATGCAATGGTTCGTGTAACTTGTCTTGCAAGATTTTGACCATTGCACAGCATGTTACACACTGCAATAGTTCGTGTAACTCGTCTCGCACGATTTCAACCATTGCCCAGCATGTTACACGCTGCATGCAATGGTTCATGTAACTTGTCTTGCAAGATCCTGACCATTGCATGGCATGTTACACACAGCAATGCTTCATGTAACTTGTCTTGCAAGATTTTGACCATTGCGCAGCATGTTGCACGCTGCAATGGTTCATGTAACTTGTCTCGCAAGATCTTGACCATTGCACAGCATGTTACACGCTGCAATGGTTCGTGTAACTCGTCTTGCAAGATTTTGACCATTGCCCAGCATGTTACACGCTGCAGTGGTTCATGTAACTTGTCTTGCAAGATTTTGACCATTGCACAGCATGTTGCACGCTGCAATGGTTCGTGTAACTCGTCTTGCATGATTTTGACCATTGCACAGCATGTTACACACAGCAATGGTCCATGTAACTTGTCTTGCAAGATTTTGACCATTGCACAGCATGTTACACGCTTGCATGCAACGGTTCGTGTAACTTGTCTTGCAAGATTTTGACCATTGCACAGCATGTTACACACTGCAATGATTCGTGCAACTTGTTTCCTAACGATCTTGACCATTGCACAACATGTTACACACAGCAATGGTTCATGTAACTTGTCTTGCAAGA
The DNA here is from genome assembly GCA_035771165.1 of Paragorgia papillata. Lineage (NCBI taxonomy): Eukaryota > Metazoa > Cnidaria > Anthozoa > Scleralcyonacea > Coralliidae > Paragorgia > Paragorgia papillata. Next base: position 73,297 of record JAWNZC010000347.1, on the reverse strand, counting down.
TTTTGACCATTGCACAGCATGTTACACGCTGCAATGATTCGTGCAACTTGTTTCCTAACGATCTTGACCATTGCACAACATGTTACACGCTGCAATGGTTCGTGCAACTTGTTTCGCAATGATTTTGGCCATTGCACAGCATGTTACACACTGCAATGGTTCGTGCAACTTGTCTCGCAATGATTTTGGCCATTGCACAGCATGCTACACACTGCAATGATTCGTGCAACTTGTTTCCTAACGATCTTGACCATTGCACAACATGTTACACACAGCAACGGTTCATGTAACTTGTCTTGCAAGATTTTGACCATTGCACAGCATGCTACACACTGCAATGATTCGTGCAACTTGTTTCCTGACGATCTTGACCATTGCACAACATGTTACACGCTGCAATGGTTCGTGCAACTTGTCTCGCAATGATTTTGGCCATTGCACAGCATGTTACACGCTGCAATGGTTCGTGTAACTTGTCTCGCACGATTTTGACCATTGCACAGCATGTTACACGCTGCAATGGTTCGTAACTCGTCTTGCACGATTTCAACCATTGCACAGCATGTTACACGCTGCAATGGTTCGTGTAACTTGTCTCTCAACGATTTTGACCATTGCACAGCATGTTACACGCTGCAATGGTTCGTAACTCGTCTTGCACGATTTCAACCATTGCACAGCATGTTACGCTGCAATGGTTCATATAACTTTGTCTCGCACGATTTGGACCATTGCGCAGTATGTAATTACACGCTGCAACCAGTTGCAGGTTCATATCGTTGTCTCACAATGATACGTTAATGCCACTGCATGCGATACATTGAGCTACAGGGTGCAATTTTCCATGCAACATGTAAATGTTTTGAGAAAAGTTCATGAAAAATTGCACCGTCTAAACATGCCTTGAAATCGTTCATCCCTTGGAGCTCTCAAAAGGCTAGGCAGTGGAAATTGGTGAAAATTTCTGGAAACCAAACCCTCGGCAATATATAGCTACTTGCTATATGTACATGCATCTACGTGGTATCCAAATACCTTAATTACCTGTTGAGTTCGTAGAAGCCTTTACCCCATTTAAAACGTTTCAACAATTCTGAACCAAGTTCCTGGAATCCTGTAGTAATTACCAAAAACAAATGTCGTGAAGGTAGCCCATTGAGGTTTGGTTGATTACATGGATGTTTAACAGATTGATGTCACAGGTGCATACAAATTTAATATTAAAATCAAATATTATTATATATTGTATGTAATAGATACAGAATGAGCAGCCGAGCTGTATCTGATTTACTACGGCTCGCTGCAATCTTTCTTAAAATACAAATGCATCTAAGTAATCAAGTTCACCAACTATTTCGGGGATACGGTCTGTTTTAGCCGAGAAAATCGAAGCTAAAGTTTATGTAAATCAGGACGATGCTGTATCCGATTTACAACCACTGCTACGGTATTGATTTCTTTTGTGTTTTCATCATGAATTATTAATGAGTATTTTAAGTATCTATATAATGGTAGTGTGCAAACATGGTGTCATGTTACAGGCTGGCATTTCGTGGACATTCGTCACAAATACTCAGAAAATGTTTAAAATAACCTGAGTTTAGACTTTAGAGCATCTATTACCCACTGATCTCTATACAACTTTATATAGAGATCAGTGGTCTAACAGGGTTCTGCCCAGAAGCATGTGAGTGTCGGCAGAACCCTGGTCTAACCAGCCATAAGGTATTAATGTTCCATGTTCAATGTTGGAGCTCAGAAATTCTAACTTGAGCTTCTATCAGATGTCTGTTAGAGTTAAATTTTGTTTAGGTGAATTAACTCATTCCTGTCCGACGGCTTCCCCAGAGGTGAATAAAATCGTCTGGCATTAGCCAGAATAAAATACTAAAGACCAATTCGGACAGGAAAGAGTTAAACCAATCAAAAACCTTCTTGGCATAGATAGGTAACAATGCCCAAACACTCCGAAATATTGTACAGCTTTACAAACCCGCAAAACTCTTTAAAAATCCACAAAAATGTTTAAAAAAATCCACAAAATCTCAAACATCCCCAAAAATCATGAAAATTCCCAAAAAAATCCTGTACACTTTTTCAGGAGTGATACACATGTTATGATTGGTTGATTGGAATTGGTGTATCATGGTACACATTTCACATTAAACACTTATTTACTGGTGCTGAGGGAAACAGTGTGTTTTGTGGTCCCAAAACTGCTGTTGTTTCCCGAGGTGAAGCCGAAGGCAACAACGAGCAGTGGAGGGGCCACAAAACACACTGTTTTCCCGAGGTACCAGTAAATAAGTGTTTTGTTGTATATCAAGTGTCAAATGACAACAAAAATGTTGCGTAAAACCTTCAGACATTGTTTTTAATGAACTAAGAAAACTGGGGGAAACAAACTAAGACAAACTGAACCTGACCATCTACTTCCAGTTTTGATATTTTCCCCTAGGGGAAAATAAATGTAATGTTACCCACTGCCATGGGTTACATGGGAAACATAACGACCACCACGCGAGGAACACTCACCCAATCAGAGAGCTAGAAAAACAGACTTTGACACTTGATATATAACAAATATATTTAACCGACAATATACCTGTTATAAACAATGTAGCAGCATATGCTTCAACACAAGACAATCTACATGGATGGCCATAGTTGATTGGATTAGCAGCTACCAAATAAGGTAACAGTCTTGCATGACCACCTTTCATTTTACCAAATGGTGTAGTCTCCAGTTTTGCCCAGGAGCAATCAATAACAGCCACACCAGAGTTTTCGACTATGGTGCGGTCTTCAGCTGACAAACATTTTTGCCCAAGTGGGCTTAGGACTACACCGTGAGCCTTTTGGGAAAGTTTCAGTGACCGGACAAACCCAAGTCTTTCTAGTTTTCTTCCTGAGCATTTCTTTGGATCACAGTGACCCAGATCCTGAAGAACAAAAGTTACTATTGGTGTCCGGCCTAAACCCTAATCAGTATTAAACAGTGCTACTGAACCACCTATCTGACCCACTAGAAAGTTTACTGCCCAGCTTGTACACTAACCTGACACAGTGACATGACTAGTGTAAAGTGTTATTTTCTGCTGGCTGAGGAGCGAAAGAAGCAGAAAATGTTTTCTCTCACACTGCTGGGGGCATGATGGGTAATCAGGTGTATAGGGGGGTGTGGGTTATGTCAGCACGTTTTTTGTTGTTGCTTTGCCATGCTTGCATGACCTCTAATCCCACCCACCCTTCCCCTTGTAATGCTTTCTGGGTTCAAGTTTTAATTGTTAGGTTATGTGTAAATATGATGAACTGCTATTAGTCATCCTGTATTTAGTTTATTCTAGTTGAGCTGTAATAGGTAACAGTAATGTGATGTAAAGCTATGATAGCTATCTGTGGTTAAATAAAGGTCCAGCTTGCAGTGGATGCTGCAGCAGCTCCCAGCTGTGTGTGAGAACACCCATTTTTTTGTTCAATTATTGTATGTATATATATATATATATATATATATATATATATATATATATATATATATATATTTAGGGTGAAACCTCTGGTAGCGAAGACTTTAAGGTAAAACTATACTTTATACTTTGTATTTTGCTCTATCTATATATATGGTATTGAGCACTCTCTAACATTTCGTGAACCATAACTCACTTATATATATATATATATATATGTTGAAGGCTGAAATGCCGAAACGTTTTTAATAAAAGGACCTTAAAGAAGTTGTCTGTGCTCTCTCTTAAATGTATTTTAACTTATTCTTGGGCAAGACTGTGAATCCAATCTTGGATCCTTCTTCTGGAATTTCCTGCTTGGTTGGTAAGCCACTTTTTGATATATATATATATATATATATATTATTTGAGGTTTTTATTCAATTCAAATGCAATCAGAATGTATAATTTAGAGTTACGGACCTGAGCTATGGACCTAGAAAAGTAACAACCATTTCTGAATCACTAACCCACATCAGCAAGGGAAATGGAAATCCACGACCAAAATCTTTTTTGTTGGTCTTTGGTTGTTCTAAAATGTACAAAAATTATGGGATTCATTTTGAAACAAACAAAAATGTGGATTCCATGGAATATCCATCCACCTTCATCCAAAGATATCTGATCAATGGCAGAGCCACAAGCTTCTTCCTCCCAATTTTTATTTCTGTTTTTCCAACCACTTCTCTTCCCCTTGTGTTTACCCATCTTTGTGAATCCAAAACTGAGCCTGCAAGACCTTTTGCACAGTCACTACCAAAATATTCAAAATGGCGGACCAGTGAAGATTTATTATGAACAAGATTTTTAAAATGTTTTAAATACAGTATAAACTCGATTAACCATGTTTTCGTCACAGGAATACATTGATAGTAAAACTGGAAGGGACGATTTAAGTCGGTTTCAATATTTACAAGCGTTGGTTACAGAATTTCAGGACACTGCAAGTGATGGTACATTGAACAATACGTATTTAGAACATATTTTGTTTTTTTTATATTTTGGAGTAAAAAGGTGCTACTTAGTTGGCTGGATATATTAACACTGAATAAAAGTAGTTCGAGTAAAATACAAGTAGTTCGTTGAAACTTGAATAATTGTATTCATTTGCCAGTTATTAAAAAATTATGTCTTTGTACGTTTGTTGGGCTATTGGCCTTTTGCAGATGCCAAAACTCAGGTGCTTGCTAATCTGGCAAATTTTGCTTATGATCCGATAAATTATCCTCATTTGAAGAAACTTAACGTGGCTGAGTTGTTTTTGGGTAAGCACAAATTTATCCAGTGTAGTATTAAAGTTTAATTTTTAGTGCAAAATATGTATGTACTTGGCACTGGTGCCATAATATAAAATGCTTAATATATTATGTAGACATGCTTAGTGAATCCAATGAAACATTTGTTGAATTTGGAATTGGAGGACTATGCAATTTTTCTGTTGGTGAGTTTATATGAATCATGGTTTAATTAATTATACAATTAATAATTAATTAATTAATTTAATTACATGTAATAATAAATATATTTAATTTATGTAATTAAATTATTAATGTAATCTTATTTATATATAATTATTTACAATTCTATAATTAATTATATAATTAGTATTACTATAATATTAATAATAATATATTAATAATAATAATAATTAATATAAACTTATTTATAATTATTAAATATATATATATATATAATATATATATATATATATATAATTAGCTGTTATATATTTATATTTACTTAGATGATGCTTGTAGAAAGGTGATCATTGAAAATAATGGCATTCAGGAAATTGTGAAGTGTTTGTCAAGGTAATAAATTTTAAGTTATTGTGTAACATACATAGAGTTCATTTTTAGCTGATGGTTCTTTGTACTGTATTTTAATAGTTCTAACGAGGAGACGGTTCTTTCAGCAATCACTACACTTATTTATCTGAAAGATAAAACTATTGAAGCAGAACTTTCTTCTGAAGCAATCATGGAATGTATGACAACCTTTTCTTGTTCATCAAATATAAGGCTGAGCAATCTTTCCAAAACATATCTCGAGGTATATGATGTTTTGATTTTACACTTTTTTGTTTGTTGCCTTGGGAGGCATGTGTGGTGTGTGCTGTTCACCAAAAACTTAAGCCTGGTTAGATGGGGTTGGTACTTGAATGGGTGACCACTTGGGAATGACCCATTGTTGAGCTTGGAACTCATGTGAGTAGAGTTGTAGTTGATCTCTCCTGTGCTTCGAGGGTTTTTCACTAACATCTTAGCTGTGATCCATGTGTCGTATGGCAGCTGCCTGGAGCGCCTTTGATATGCCTCGACACGGCCACGTTGATCTGCATCCTTCGTAAATTCAGCTGCTGGCTGCAAGTAAGGATGATTAGCCCCCAGTCCTTTATCCTTTATTGTAAGTGATAATGTAGGTGAAAGCTGGTTAATATAAAAAATTATTTTTAGGTATTTAAAAGAAAAACTTAAATATGCTAAGATAAGAAACTTGTGAGAAAACAAAGGGCATTGAGATACCTAACAACACCAAAAGTTGGCTATTCCAAATAATCTCGCTGCTGGACTTGGTTATTATAGGATTATCACTCAAAGGACAAGGGAGCTTGATCAAGTTGTCTCTTTAAAAGGATGGGGATGCAAGTGTGAAGACAGATGAAGTTGGTCTGTCAGACTAGTAATGATACAGTAGTGGACTTGACTCATAATGTCTACTGGGAAATGTCCTCATATTCACACTCAAACGACCCACAGCCTTCAGATCAATGAACTGGTCCACCAGAAATGCTCCTGATGGCCAAGTCTGCTATTTTCTCGTAACGTGGGAGCAAAATAGATGTGTCTGCATGCTACAGTATAATACTATTGTACGCTAAGTCCACCACTGCTGTCATACATTCAGATTCTTGATGAGCGGCACTGTGGTGCATGTTTACATGACAGGGTTATTTAACCTTTTAACGCTAGTTATATAAAATGTAGACATGGGAGACTATTGTTTTTGCTCTATTCTCTCGTTTATTCTCTATTCTCTCGTTTCTTCTTTTCTTCTTTGTGTATGCCAATATATCGGACACTGAGCGTTAAAGAGTTAATATTAGTGCAATTTCTCTCTGCATGTTTTTTTGTTTGGTTTACCAAAGCATCTCATAGGATTATGGTTAGATAATTTAAATTAGGTACACATGCACCCTGTGGAAAATGGCTGTATGAAGATGTTTCAGGTTAGGGGGCTTGTAGAGTGCCAAAGACTCAAGAACCCTCTAGGGGAGGGGGGTCTGGGGCAATGTGCCCCCTGGAATTTTTTTGATTTTCTCACTCTCTGAAATGCGATTTCCTGCATTTTAAGGTCAGTTTGACAACAAAATATGAATATTATCATAAAACTCGTGCTTTGACGTCGAATTTTTAGGGGGGCTGAGCCCCCCACACCCCCTGCTTCCTATGGCACCATGCTGTGGTCTGTGATACCGTACATGGTCATGATTAAAGTTACCCTGGTGCCTATGGGGTTATAACTCTATGTCCTAGCTCCACCAAGTCCTGGGTTGGAGTTTGTGTTGGAGTTAACCGGGTTGTTGAACTGCAGGTCGACCTCACATCCAAAATTAAGGATTATCCTTAATTGTCAACCCCAATCCCGACCCACAATCCCCTGGGAGCCCTAAACCTAATCACAACCCCCCAGACCCGAAACCTAGTCACAACCCTCCGGAAAAATGACCCGCCTCTCATACCCCGACCAAAACTCGCACTTAATTTGAGCCCTATTTTACAATTAAGATATATACTTAATTTTGGTAAGAGATCGCGTTGTGAACCTGAAAACCTGTGAAATTATGATTGAAGCTCCGTCCGCGCTCGTGAAGGAAACTGGGCGCTAGAACCACTAAAGGGTCAAGATGAACATCGTAAACTAGACGTAAAGACGAGGTTTTCTTGGTGAAATATCGCCCTGTTTGTATCAAAATGTCCTCAAAACTTATAAAGAAGAGTCTAGAGTTGGTCTGTATTGATACTAAGCAAAGAAGCACAGCGAAGAACTCGAAAAATAAACCGAATAATCAAATTTCTGATGCACGTGATAGGAAAGGACTGGGAAAAGTAAACAAGACGAGAAAAGATCGTAAGAGAAAACTTGAAAGGAACAAAAAGAAGTGGGAAGAAAAGCTAAGAGGTGAATCTTATAGCTAAATGAAATGTTATTGATGTGAAGAAAACTTTAAAGAATGACAAGTTTGACAGTATTGAGTATTGCTGTTTGTGATATGATTTTAAAAATATTAACACGTGCATTTTATTTGTCAGATCAAATTAAAAAAGATTTCACTAAACAGAATTTGGCGTATTTATCAAATACATCTTGGAAGATGGAGCAAAGTGTTTATGAAACTGTAAGCAATTAAAAGTTGAAAGGTTTTTTTTTGTGGGAGATCCTAATTATTCATCAGTGTGTTATGGTGTGGTGTGGTAGAGTATTGGTGTGGTAGCCTGGTAGGGTAGGGTATGGTAGAGTGCAAGGGCAGTGGAATTGGGGGGGGGGGGGCTATAGCTACAAAGGGGGCTAAGAAAGGCCTAAAATTTGTTGGAGGGGGGGGGGGAAATACACTTTTTATCATTCTATCGACTAATTAGCACTCCAATATAAAACATCTTCCACCACCACTGGTATGGTATGGTATGGTAGGGTATGGTTTGGTTTGGTGGAGTATGATAGGGTATGGTATGGTATGGTAGGGCATGGTATGGTAGAGTATGGTATGGTAGGGCATAGTATGGTATGGTAGGGCATAGTATGGTATGGTAGGGCATGGTATGGTATGGTAGGGCATGGTATGGTAGAGTATGGTTTGGTATGGTGGAGTATGGTAGGGCATGGTATGGTAGAGTATGGTTTGGTATGGTGGAGTATGGTAGGGCATGGTATGGTAGAGTATGGTTTGGTATGGTGGAGTATGGTAGGGCATGGTATGGTAGAGTATGGTTTGGTATGGTGGAGTATGGTTTGGTATGGTGGAGTATGGTAGGGCATGGTATGGTATGGTAGAGTATGGTAGGGCATGGTATGGTATGGTAGAGTATGGTATGGTAGAGTATGGTATGGTAGGGCATGGTGTGGTAGAGTATGGTATGGTAGAGTATGGTAGGGTATGGTAGGGCATGGTATGGTAGAGTATGGTAGGGCATGGTATGGTAGAGTATGGTATGGTATGGTAGAGTATGGTAGGGCATGGTATGGTAGAGTATGGTATGGTAGAGTATGGTAGAGTATGGTAGGGCATGGTATGGTAGAGTATGGTAGGGCATGGTATGGTAGAGTATGGTATGGTAGAGTATGGTATGGTAGAGTATGGTATGGTAGAGTATGGTAGGGCATGGTATGGTAGAGTATGGTAGGGCATGGTATGCTGGGGTATGGTATGCTGGGGTATGGTAGATATGAGTATGGTAGGGTAAGGTATATTATATTGTATTATATAATATATTTTTCACTAATTATGTATACACTACTGATACTTAGCATTTAATATGTCACTCTTCTCTCTTCCTAGCAGTTGATTTAATATTTCTTGCATCTTGTAGATTATAAAACGTTCAGGTAATAAACTGGAAGTATCTGTACCTCGACTGAGAAAAATCTGAAATTTCATTGGAGCAAGAAATTTAATAAGAGTAGGTACATGTAGCTAAACTGAGATTTCGAAAAATAGAACGTACAGGTGTCCCTGAACTTCCCTATTTTGACATGCAAGTTATTTAGTTATTGAAAACTTTTGAACTGGTTCCAAATGGTCATAAGGCATTGTTACCAAGATATGCCTAATGAAAACCCAAATTTCTTCAAAAACAAACTATCCACAACAAACTTTGAGAGTTATAGCATGAAGACTATGCAGCAGATTCTCATGAAATTTTCACCGAATTCTCCTACCATGTTCCTCTGTTTATGAACGCAACAAAAATGGCAAGATGTATTAATTTCACTTCAGAAGCTCTGCAGAAGTCACAAGATGATGATTTTTGGTATACTGTATAGAACTTATTCAAAAATGGCCGCCGAATTAAAATTCTTTTATATACATATAAATTAGCCCTTATGAACTCGTTTTCATGTGTGAAATTCAAAATAATTTTTACTTTAAAACGAGGTCATAAGGGCTAATTTATATGCACATAAAAGAATTATAATTATAAGGTCTATATATTTTATTATTTATTAATTATATTCATAGTTTCTTAAGCTCTACACATAGTGTGGTTCTCCAACCATTTCTGTAAACCTCGGTTCATGAAGATATTGTTTCTTTCTATTCATTAATTCAATGTCAGCTAAAGTTACTTCTTCCTCTACTTCAACTTGTGTATCAGTTCTTGTTCTGTTCACTCTTTCCGTTGTAAAATCTTTCAGTGTCCCATTCTGTTGAGCATTCGGAGTTTTTGATGGCCTTGGGTGATTTGAGAAGTGTTCTGTTCCACGGCTAGCGTTTTCACTTGGTATCGTTTCTTCATCTGTAAAGTGGTTGGTTACCACTTCCACTCGAGTCTGTCTCCTGGTTCGTCGTCTTCGGATTTTTGACTTGGGATTCGGAACATGCTTTTTGTTTTCCATGCTGTGTTGAGAGCATTGGCTTGTAAGCTTTCCCTAGGGGGAAAAACATCGTTCAGTTACCCGTTTCTGCTCTGAATTTAACTAACATAACATGGGTTATAAGATATATGAAAATCCTACACTAAAAAAGCAAACTCAGTAAGTTGATATTGAGTCTGTTAAGAAAATTTAAATGGTAACGTGCCTGACCACGCGCTTTGAATCATCGAGATGCGCATTTTGCCACGCGCCTCGTTTGTTCTGACCTGGTTGTGACAGCAATATATCACGTGCCAGTCTAGAGAAAACGTAGCATAACGTACGTCTTATAATACAGGCTACAGCGGAACATCAGAATGTAAAGCGCATTTGATCATAACACTGTATGTTAATTTGCGCTATATAAGTATTAAATATTAAGTAATAGATACAGCATGAGCAGCCGATCTGTATCTGATTTACAAGGCGAGCCGAATGAGCAGCCGATCTGTATCTGATTTACAAGGCGAGCCGAAGGCGAGCCGTAGTAAATCAGATACAGATCGGCTGCTCATGCTGTATCTTTCTTAAAATACAAATGCATCTAAGTAATCAAGTTCACCAACTATTTTAACGATATACTCTGTTTTAGCCGAGAAAATCGAAGCTAAAGTTTATGTAAATCAGGACGATTCTGTATCCGATTTACAACCTCTGCTACGGTATTGATTTCTTTTGTGTTTTCCTCATGAATTATTAATGAGTTTTTTAAGTATTATTACAACGTAGCGCGATGTGTTACAATGTAGTGTAACGTCTTGTACATCGTAACGTCTAACAGTGTCTTATGATGTATGTTAACTTGGAAAACGAAACGTCTTCTGTAGCCTGATGAAACGTCTGGTCTTAACACGTAGTTTTGTCATCGCGCACCTGACTTTAATATGGAGAGCGATGTCCTGCAATGTTTTTGTTTTCCAAAAATGTATTCAAAAATTCATACTTACTTCTTCTAATTGTGATAGAGTTTTAATTATTGAGCTGTTACATTTCAACTGAATCGCTAATTCAAGCGGAGTGTATCCTAAGAAATTGACCTCCTTGAAATCTGAAATACAAAACACAAATTAATTAATTTATATAATTTATATTAATTTATTTCATATAATAATTTATTTATATAATTAATTCATTCACATAATGTATTTACTTATATAATAATTACTTAATTATATATAATAAGTTATTAATTTATATACTAATTAATTAATTATATAATTACTATATAATAATTAATTTATATAATTATCATAAGATAATTAATATATAATAATTAATTGATTTATATAATAATTAATTAACTAATTAAAATTAAGTAATTTGTATAATAATTAATCAATTTATATGATTAATTAATCAATTAATTATATGATAATTAATATATAGGAATTAATTTATATAATTATTAATTAATTAACACAATTCTTACATATTCCTGCTTTGACGAGAGTTCTCAGCATTTCAACATCTCCAACACGAACACAGATATGATAAACAGACTGTCCATCGTAATCAATAACTGTTGATCCATTAAACCATTTCAATAATTGTTTTAAAAGATGTTTATCACATTTCTGCGTTGCTTTACATATCAAGTGCATCATGCGTCTTTCGTCCACGTCTCCGCCGTTTATTTGAAGGAATTCAGCTACATCGTTATGTGTATTGACGATAGCATCTGTTTCGAAAAGAGGGGAAAAAAATAGATTGACTGTCACTGACGCATGAATTCTTGCCTATACTAATTGGAACATTCTGAGAAGATTTGTAATATATCTTCTCAGGCGAAAATTTCATCTTCATGGATTTTGTTGCCGTTAAAGTTGACGAAAGTGACGTCGAAAGAGGAATTTGTCTATATGAAAACCACTTTACAGATTCCTCTTTCGACGTCACTTCCGTCAACTTTAATGGCAAAAAAATCCATGAAGATGAAATTTTCGCCTGAGAAGACTTATTACAAATCTTCTCAGAATGTTCCAATTAGTATAAATATGTAAAGTCCCTGAGGATGACATAGGCACTTTAAAGGGTGTTGGCAATAAAAATTAAATTTGCCCCATTTGAAAGAACTCGTCAAATGGTATAAAAAGACCGTTTGTAATTTTTCTGTATCTTTCTTGTGTTTTGGAAATATTTCGACCAAAGACAGCGTGCTGTCCGCCATCTTGTTGTAATATTGGGTCTAATCAACTAGGAAATTGGTGACGTCACAAGCAGGGTAAACCTGATGAAACTACTCCGTGGGTGACCAAATTTCCACGGAAGGCTTTTTAAATGTTGCAGGTTTTTAAAATCGAGTTTCTAGCTCATAATGTCATAAGGTTGGCAAGATAAAAATTTCACTTTACCCTGCTTATGATGTCACATGCATATCGAAAATAATTCCAAGATGGCGGACAGCAGGCTGTCTTTGGTCGAAATATTTCCAAAACCAAAACAGATACGGCAAAATTGTAAAAGGTCTTATACCATTTGACGAGTTCTTTCAAATGAGACAAACTTAATTTTTATTGCCAATACCCTTTAACTTCATATTTCTACTATTGCCGAGATTAGTTTTGATAATGAAATATTGACGTTTCGAGCGAAGCCCTTCACTAGACAATTTTACTCTGATGAAAGCTCCGCTCGAGTCGAAATGTCAGAATTTCAGTAGCTCAGTGATTAGAACTGCTAATTGGTCATTAAAAAGGTTGTAGATTACTAGATTTAATTTCTGTCAGGGGCTTATAGAAAGATTTTCTTAGCGGCACAAACCTGTTAGTGGTGTGTTATTCCTTTTATCTTTGGCATTAATGTTTACTCCAGACTGGTTTAATAAAAACTTTACCAAATCAAGATGCCCAGCTTCTGAACTAATGTGCCTAAAAGCCAAAAATTATAACAGTTGAGGATTAAGGCGAAATTTAATCAATATTTGTAAATTTGTGAAGACGGGAAATGGTCATGGTGATGAAAAAGTTTTCAATTTTTTATTTAGTTCAGTTGTAAATACTCAGGAAGGGTCTAGGACTTCAAATAAAAATTTGCATCGTTTCGGAAACATCTACCGATCGTCTTTCAAACGTCCGCCGACTGCTTCTCGAACATCTACCGATTCTTTGCCGAACCCGTACCGACTGGTTTCGACCGTCCACCGACCTTTTGTCGAATTAGGTCTACCGAATGTTCGTCGAAAGGCCTACCGACTGTCGAAGGTCTACCGAATTGTTCGAAGGTTTACCGAATGTTCGTTAAACGTCTACCGACTGTTTGTCGAACATCTACCGACTGTTTGTCGAACATCTACCGATTGTTTGTCGAACATCTACCGATTGTTTATTGAAGATCCACCGACTGTTTATCGAAGACCTACCGACTGTTCGTCAAACGTCCGCCGACTGTCTACCAATCATCTGTCAAATGTCTACATGTCCGTCAGATGTTTACCGATCAACTGCCGAACCTCTACCGATTGTGTGACGAACACGTGTCATCTGTCATAGTATATAATAACATTCTTCACTTACAAAGCCGTCCTTCCATTTCCATCACAGAAGCAAACACTGGCACCATTGTTGACCATATGTCTCATCATTCTCAAATTGCCTTTACTTGCTTCTTCGGCGATTTCTCTCTGACTGTAATTTTGTGATATTCTCAGCCCACCGTGCCGTATCATAATCTCACTGACTTCCTCGTGTTCGTGCATTTCAGAACACTAAAGAAACAAATATTAACACCAATAATAACCGACATGGAGTTGGTCTTTATGACGTCACACAAGTACAGTGTCAGCTAGCCTGGTACCAGGCTAAGTGTCAGCTTGCTCAAAATGGCGCCGTCTTTTAAAGTAAAGTGAAGTGAAGTGAAGCGAAGTGAGGTGAGGTGAAGTGAAGTGAAGTGAAGTGAAGTGAAGTGAGGTGAGGTAAAGTAAAGTAAAGTGAAGTGAAGTGAAGTGAAGTGAAGTGAAGTGAAGTGAGGTGAGGTGAGGTGAGGTGAGGTGAGGTGAAGTGAGGTGAGGTGAAGTGAAGTGAAGTGAGGTGAGGTAAGGTAAAGTGACTTTATTGAGGGTATCATTTGACAGTATTTACATGCATACTGGTAACCCAATGGCTCTCACCCCAGGAGGAAAGTATGGTGTTAAGTTTATTATTTTTATGAAGGGTCGAAGGGAGGAGAACCAGGTGAAAAACTCGAGGCACAGGAGAGAACCAATGATATGAAGCTAATGTGGTCACCCAAGCCCGGTGGAATGGGGTTAATATAACCGGATAACTTCAGCGGTAAGCGGCAGCGCGCTAACAGCTTGTGCCACTCATGTCACCCTATATTAGCTTAATTCGGAGAATTGTTTTCTGATATCTTACATTAAGAGGTCTGTTGCCAAACAAGTCCACTTTATTAAGATGTACATTCATGTTAACGAGACATTCAACCATCAGTTTGTCTCCTCTTGAAGCAGCAATGTGGAGAGCTGTTCTGCCGTGAGAATCTCTGGCGTTTAAGTCCATACCTAAACCTTTAAGCCTTCTGACTTCATCAATTTTGCCTTCCGCTGAAAAAGAAAAACGACGACAAATTGTGGTGTTATTATAGGAAAGCATTGTGGTGAGATGGAAAAGAAAATCCGTAGCCAACCAACCTTTCTTTGTGTTTTTAGCGGGTACAAAGTTTAAAATTGTGTTCAAAGGCATTTTTATTTACAATATAACGATCCCAAATACACAATACAATATGCAATCCAATGCAGTTCAGTACAACACTACAAAGCAATACATTACAATATACAATACATTACAATTCCAATGTAATAACCTGCAATGCAGTACATTACACTTTGGTACAGCACACTTACATGTACAGTACACTTACAGTACAGTACAGCACAGTACAGTACACTTACAGTACAACACAGTACACTTACAGTACAGTACACTTGCAGTACAGCACAACACAGTACAGTACACTTACAGTACAGCACAGTACAGTACACTTACAGTACAGCACAGTACAGTACACTTACAGCACAGTACAGTACACTTACAGTACAGTACACTTGCAGTACAGTACACTTACAGTACAGTACACTTGCAGTACAGTACACTTACAGCACAACACAGTACATTATATTACAGTACAGTACAGTACACTTACAGTACAGTACACTTACAGTACAGTACAGCACATGTAGTACAGTACAGTGCACTTACAGTACAGCGCATGTAGTACAGTACACTTACAGTACAGTACAGTATACTTACATTACAGTACACTTACATTACATTGCATTATATTACAGTACGATACAGTACAATAATACTTAACAATTTACTTAAATTGATATTTATTTGAATATGAAGCAAAAAAATTCAAAATTGGTTCATTTTTTACTCCTACTGAGGGCGCTTTCCAATTGACAAGGTTAGACCGGTCAGTCCGGCCAGAATGGACTTGCTTTTGATTAGGACCAAATTTTCCAGTCAGACCATCCCAGGCCTCAAACGAATCATGTTCCATTTAACCGGACTGACCAGTCTAACCTTGTAAATGGAAAGCCCCCTAAGAATAGCTATATACGTACACACATAAGAACAAAGTATGTCTCCAACTCCATCCAACATGGATTTTGCACCGTGCTCCAGTAATAATGTGACTAGTTTATCTCGATGTTTTCTCACTGCTTCTGATAAAGGTGTGGCTCCATATCTGTCTTTAACATGGATATTAACTTCTCTTTGCTCCAGCAAGTACTCCACGCAATCTGTGTGGCCACCCTCGCATGCGTAATATCTATTCGAAAAAGATTTATAAAGCAAATTAAGACTACTCAACTACTCTCCTTATAGGCCCGAGCATCGTTGCTTTTAGCAATAGCGCAACGATCATATTCTTTTAGTGTGTTCCCAAGCGGGACCACTACTGACTGATCGACCGACCGACCAACACAGACTGACATGGACCGACCAACACAGACTGACATGGACAGACAGACAGACAGACAGACAGACAGACAGACAGACAGACAGACAGACAGACAGACAGACAGACAGACAGACAGACAGACAGACAGACAGACAGACAGACATGAACAGAGAGAGATTTTATTTATACTCGGAATTTCATCAAAATTACATTTGGTTTACATGAGAGCGGAGACACAGACAGACAAAGACAGATAGACCGACAAACAACACTTTCCAAATATGTTTGTCATTTGTTGCACGTTTTCCACGAGATGACTCTTCACTTGCGTATTTTATTTTTTGAAGTGGACTCTTATAGCCACGCTTCTTATAAATTTACCGCACTGGGTCTCCACACCACACAATAACTTCTTTTTACAGCACTGGTGTTCTTACTTACAGAGCTGTTCTTTCGTTGAAGCACTTTAATCCCATATCAACACCAAACTTCTCACGTAATTCTTGAATTTCCTTTAAGTTGCCATTTCTTGCAGCTTTCATTAACTTCTCCTTCAACTCGAATTCCATATTGTTACGTTCGTGCATATCGGAAACACTAAAGTTTTCACTCTGCAAAAAGTTCACGGAGCTTGGGTTCAGTTGAGTGACAAACAAACCAACCTAGAAATACATGAACAAGCAATTGTTATTATA
Source organism: Paragorgia papillata (assembly GCA_035771165.1). NCBI lineage: Eukaryota > Metazoa > Cnidaria > Anthozoa > Scleralcyonacea > Coralliidae > Paragorgia > Paragorgia papillata. The sequence goes on along the minus strand of JAWNZC010000347.1, from coordinate 56,556 downwards.
TTATTATTTTCTTACATTGTCAAAAAGTCCAAGGGTGTCCATGTGTTGACTATAGAGCGCGATATGAACTCGCACTTTTCAGGTCTTGTTCAGGGGAGCACAGGTGGCGTGTGCTGTTAGCGCGCTGCCTCTCACTAAAAGGTTAAGCCCGGTTAGACGGGGTTAGTACTTGGATGGGTGACCGCTTGGGAATAACCCCGTTGTCAAGCTTGGTACTCATGTGAGTAGAGTTGTAGTTGATCTCCTGTGCTTCGAGGGTTTTTCGCCGGGTTCTCCGGTTTTCCTCCCTCCATAAAATCAACACCTAACATCTTAGCTGGTAATAAAAGGTAATAAAAATTGAAATAAACTTACGGTAGATTGAATGAACTTCAGCAAAAGTGCTGTCCAACCTAGAGGCCAGACAATTGCAACCACTATCCCCAGTAGCTGGTAAAGAAGTTGAATGCCATTTGAATACAAAGCACCGCTTTCAGCTTCACTGTTAATTGACGTTCTTGAAAAGAGTCCAGCTAAACCAAAATACGGATTTATTAACATTATAGGGCAAAACACAGTGATTTACCAGAAATAGGTACACATTGCGTGCATGCTTCAGCACTACCCTATTGCGTATATGCAGCCGGTCCTCAGGTAAGCAATTACATTACCAATTTTATTGCATCGTGTAACCGCTGACTTTATTCTGTCTTATATTCGTGGACTGTGGGCTCAGCCGTGGCACACATTTCACCATAATTCTTTGCGGACCTAAATGATCTGTTATGATGACAACTAAAAAATTATTCGACACTACGACATGACTTTGGTAGCTGAACCCTGAGAAATAACTAGCTAGACATAAAGAGCATTTAAGTCCAACCTACCAGCAATGCTTCCTAAGATTCCCGGGACACCAAATATAAACGTTATATCAATGGCATTCTTCCTGGTGCATAATGAAGTATGCTTCTTCGTGATTATAAGTAATCCGTGTGATATAAAACCAATAAAACAACCAACAAGCAATGCACTCCATGGTTCAACGTAGGCAGAAAACGAGCTTGCTCCTACAACATTGAGAATACTGTTGACCCCAGGCCTGACGAGAAGGGGGGTCAGCCTGGTCGTTAACCAGGGGCCCGCGGTCAAAAGGGGCCCGTTTTTAGAGGTATCATCGGTTACAAAATATGAAGCTTAACCATCTAATATAACCATCCCACATGCGGGATGTTAATCTTGAACACATAAAGCTAAAAATCCTAGAGGGGTGTTGTGGTCGGGGTCTGAGAGGAGGCACATTTTTCCGGAGGGTTGTGGTTAGGTTTAGGGTTTCCGGGGGGCGTAATTACCGGGGGTGGTATGGGGGTTAGGATTCGTTTTAAAAGGTTGTCCAATCAGATGGTGGTTTTAATGTTGGTTAAGCTTCATAATTTGAAGGTAATGATAGCTCGTTTTTAATGAAACCAAGCAAAGGAATACGTTGAACTGAACTGTTGAACGATAAATTCAGTTCTATAATAATCAACAACTGAAGTTTTAGTATAGATCATTACATTGCATTGGGTTCCTAATGGTTCGTCACTGTCATGCATGGTGGCTTTTGTACGGCTTTATTATTGGGCTTTTTATGACTTACCGTCATGGGGCCCTCTATAGCGAGGTTCAGATCACACGTCCACTACCGCTACCGTAAATATAATTAAGCATGTCAAATATTGTTTTTACGTTCAGTAATGGTCGCAGGTCTCAAACCTAGTGCAAAAAGAAAGCGTTTTACGATACTAGGATTAAAACCAACTACGACTACAGGACGAAAAAACGAACATTACATCAGCTTAACCACATTTACGGTAGCAGTAGCGGTAGTGGAAGTGTGATCTGAACCTCGCTACTAGTGTTTTGGATAAGCCAGTACCTTTTATTCTTTACACGCCGTGACGTTATCCGTGATCTATTACAGCACACACAGGTGAAAATGTAATATGTTTGTTAAGTAAAATACGGTAGAACTCAAACCTGCTAGTCCCACCATTAATCCATTCAAAATGTCTGTAAGAGACCAGTGGCCATGTGTAACGGAAAGCAGCAGCCAAAAGACGACTGAACCACAAGCAGTGAAGTGAGTATTGAGTAATACAAGATTGTAGAAATTATCCACACTTCGTAGTGACCCAACGTTAAAACAGTACCTATAAAAATATATGGTACAGTAAAATGATAACAACTAATATTATATGGCTGTGTAATATCCTGAGTTCTGATTGGTCAACGCACGGTCCGTAAAAATGCGTATCCGGACCACGGTCCGTCTTTCTCCGTATCCGGACCGCTGTCCCGGATGTTGATTTTGCTCGCGTGAATTTCTAAGGTTTTCACACTAAGTAAAGTTTGATACAATAATTATCGAAAAACTTGAAATAGCCATATAATAAACGCTTTATTAACCTCGTTTACTCGGTCTGTACGGGAAAATATCAGACCTCGGTCTTTTTTGTACGAACCTCGTCTGCGGCTCGGTCCGTACTGTCAAGACGTCGGTCTGATATTTTCCCGTACATACCTCGTTCTCGGTTGTTAATCTCTTAATATTAGCATTATTAATATTAACGAGTACGTGTGATGTCTGTATGGGGAAGTATTTTCCTGAGGTTTTCGTACAGAGCGGGCGAGGTTTGCAGGTCATTAAAAATCGCGTAAAGGCCTGGCCAAACGCTTTCAACATTTCATGCAACATCGTCAACATTGTTGAACGCATGTTGAACGAAAATTTGAACATGTTCAAATTTCGTTCAACATCATTCAACACCATTCAACAACGTTCAACATCATTCAACAGGGTGGCCAAACGCTTTCAACATGTTGAATCACGGTTGAATTCAACAATGTTGAACGGTGTTGCATGAAATGTTGAAAGCGTTTGGCCAGGCCTTAATGTCTTCCCACAGTGCCGAAAGGGCATTACCTTTCTCAGCAACCAATCGCCTAGCCTGGTACCCTGGCCCAATTTCAAAAGAAATATGGGCCAGGTAACCACTAATCTCATTCTCGCGTCATCAGGGCTAAATCCACTTATGACGATTGCAATTTCACTCATAGCCACTAAAAACGCGCGAAATTTCAACCAATCGGAAAGCAGAAGTCTTTAGTGGTTTCCAGGCCCATATTCTTTGATTGGGCCAGGGTACCAGGCTACCAATCGCCGTGCGCCGTTTGGCGTAATGACCTGAAAACATGTTCAGTCGTATAATAATTCATTTTATAAGTATACTCACCATCCTAATGCTGTAGACAGACTTCCAATCGCTAGCATGACAATATGCGAGTTCTCGGTTGTCTTTTGAAGATATTGATCCACTATTGATAATTTCTCACAAGAGGGCGATGTCTTTTTCATTAAAATAGTTATTAGAAGATGAGATGAACCTAATTAATAAAAATAGGAATAATAAAATAAATAGAATAGCAGTTTGCTCGTGACAAACTATAGCTTGGAAAAAGCCTTTTTAAGCTTCTAGCAATTCTTTATATTTACTAAGTTGCATTAAAGTTCTTAAAAAAACTTTAAAATCTGCAAAGATGTCGTAAAAATCCGAAAATTCAAGCCTTTTTTTTAAAGTCCAAAATTTTTGAAAAATCAATAAAAATCGTGAAAATCCAAAACTCCACAAGAATTCTTAAACCATTACAATCTTTGAAACTCTACAATTCTTGGGAAAGCCAGAATTATTTTTATTAACAAAAAATATGAAAAAATTTGGACTGAAAGAATTCCTGAAATTCCGAAAATCAAATAAGAAAATCCGAGGATATTTGAAAGTCTCAATATCTCGTACACTTTTCAGACCCCCATGTCTATGGATCGTTTTCATATGACGTCGGTACACAATCTTTATCTTACGGGGATTTAGCTCTATTCTTATTCAAACATTTCGTATTGTTTCACCACCCCAATGGGGCTACTGGTCTTGTGAGTGAAAACGCTCAATATTCTTGCAGCATAGATTTATTCCCATGCATGATAACCTGCTGTAGTTTGTAAAGTGAGTCCCCCAGCAAAGTCTAGAACGTTGAAAGTAGTTGATAGCCATCCACCTCCACGGATCCAGTGAGCAACAGGATAATAAACGAGAAGCGGCCACATTGTTACGAACAGCTGCGTGAGAGAATTAATAACGATTAGACCAGTTCATTTTGACGGTGATGGTGATTTGGTGACGATGATGATGATCATCATCATAGTGATGATGATCATAGATGTCTTTGATGTACCGCGGTTTTTATTATATTATGATAATATAGAATATAAGGGTGTAGTGCCGGGGCGTAGGAACCGGGGGGGAAACGGGGCATGTGCCCCCCCCCCCACTTTGTCATGAAGTGTCCTTTTTGCAACAGAAAAGTGCCCTTTTTATGATAAAACACGTGTTTCAAGTGTCCTTTTGAAGTCCTACCCCCTGAACAAAGTGCCCTTTTGTAGCTGTGCCCCTCCAAGATCAACTTGCTTCCTACGCCACTGGTGTAGTGATCAAATGTCCTCGAAAGCCATGCAAGGGAGGATGTGTGGAACATATGCCCTCATTGTCTCAAATTGGACGACTTTGAGAAAAATAACATGATTTTATTAGTAGTGAATATATACCTAAAGCATGCAGACTGGCAGAGGCAAGTCTATGAAGTCATTGATCTGCGCGGAGACACTATATGTATAACAAATCACACTTTGTTGCAAGAAACGCGTTAAAGAAATTCAATTCCCCCCATAGAAATAATAAAGGCTTTATTTTATGAAATTTGAAGTGAAATAGGTAGCCAGAAAATACGAAAACAACACAACAGATTAACTTTTAATCAAGGATTAGTGTAGTAATCAGTTCTAACACGACTTAGTGCAGCTTACCAAAGCTCCTGCTGGTTTAATGTCTTCAACCCTGTAAAAAATAAAAATACATTGCATTGCTATGAATATCGAAAGTTAACTTAAATTAATTTAATTTATCACGCGTTTACTTTACAGTACCATGTGATTAAGACCATAACTGGAGCCATAATAGCGAACGCCATTTCAAATGATACTGTAATAACTTCAGGATAAGACTTCATAGAATTGCAGACTGTTTCATTTCCATTAAATCGTGACTCTTGCAAGTCCAGTAATAGTGCATGGTTCATCGAACCAATAAATCCCTATAATTTATGAATGAAATGTTATCCTAATTTATTTGTCGTATGTATATAGATACAGAATTCAAATTGTCCAAAATTCACTTTTTGAGTAATAGCAAGCTTCCTTCCTTCCTTCCTTCCTTCCTTCCTTCCTTCCTTCCTTCCTTCCTTCCCTCCCTCCTTCCTCCCTTCTTCCCTCCCTCCCTCCCTCCCTCCCTTCCTTCCCTCCTTCCCTCCTTCCTTCCTTCCTTCCTTCCTTCCTTCCTTCCTTCCTTCCTTCCTTCCTTCCTTCCTTCCTTCCTTCCTTCCTTCCTTCCTTCCTTCCTTCCTTCCTTCCTTCCTTCCCTCCTTCCCTCCCTCCCTCCTTCCTTCCCTTCCTTCCTACCTTCCTTCCTTCATTTGTTCCTTCCTTCTATAATTCGATAAAACTCCACAACATATTCGTTTGATTTAATTTTCATCCTTCATGTTTAGACTATCTATCTATCTATAAAGAGATTCTTCTCTTATTTTTGCCTGTAAATGCAAGTTGAAAAGTAGACGGGTACTATTGCTCCCATGTTTCTGAATAAACCAAACTATGCTCGCATACCTTTTGTGATTTACCGAAAACCATTGAGTAACCAACTGTAAACCACAACAAGGAACCGATGACAAAGTTGAGGAGAGCTGTATGTAAGATGTGGCTGAGTGATCTTTGAGTTTGGCTTGCACCAACATAGTAGAGGCAAAAACTAAAACTCTGTTAAGAATAAGTTCACATTTCATAATTTATATACTTTTGTTGGAGACATTCTTGGGAAGGACAAGAAGCATTTTTCTACACTTATAACTTTCATATATTGGAATATACGCATTGCGAAATTTAAATGATGAAATAGCAATCTTATTAAAAATGAAGTTTTCTGGCCAACACTAGCAACTTTGGACCTTTTGGGGCTCGTCAATATAGTGTATAGGCTATAATAGTCAATAGACCTAAAATTACATAAATATAACATAACCTCGACAATAGCTTGAATGCTATTGAACACAGACAAAAGTAAAACTAGATAGAATTTAAAAGAATGAAATTGAGGCCAGTAGAAACTACTCATAGTATTGGCAACAAGAAGTGCTTTGTGACAGGCAGACAGGCAGGCAGGCAGGCAGACAGACAGACAGACAGACAGACAGACAGACAGACAGACAGACAGACAGACAGACAGACAGACAGACAGACAGACAGACAGACAGACAGACAGACAGACGAAGTGCTTTGTGACAGACAGACAGACAGACAGACAGACATTCGATTGCCAGAATGCTGTGCCCAGTGTCCTCTATTTATTAGCACTAGGACAGTAGCAAAGCATTCTGGTATCGTGCAACTTTTTCTGGCTGAATACATGCGGCCGTAAGGCGTAACTACAAGTTCGTTCCCGTGTTCGTTATCGTGAAGTGTTGGGCTTTTTTTGTTTCGGATAGGTTATCTAAACCAATCAGAAATCTCTTTATATAGTATAGCTGGGTGCCGATCCACAAGATAAACTAACTATAGTGGGCTGTACTATTACAAATCTTGCATTCTTATTGACTCGGAGCTACTCAATGTCTAGACAAGCGGCCTTGTTGTGACTGTCTGTATGAGTGATTGTCATCTCGGCTATATTTGATCGAAGCCTACTCGGGCTCGTTGTCTATATGATTCTTAAAGTGCATATGACAGGAAAATTAAGTTTGTCTTATTTGAAAGAACAATTAAAATGACAAGTAACATCTTTACGAAGGAAGCATGTGCGTGTTCCTCCCACAGCACCAAACATGTAGAATTTTAATTAGTGGTTTCGTTTGATAATAACAAAGATACGTTTCTCTGATAACTCGTTATATGCACGTGTGACGTCAAGATGTTTAATTTGCCTGAAACATCTCAACAACGAAGCTAGAAAAAACTGCAAAAGAGAGTACGTTGTCATTTTAAGTGTTCTTTCAAACCACAGTCAATCGAGATATGGTCTGGAAACTCGGCAAACTTCAAAGCGCCTATAATGAGCTGGGATTTTATGTTGAACCGTACCTTACACCGTGCACATCCTTTGTTTTAGGTTTATTAATATTTAAATAGCACGGTTGAGTGATTGAACTGAAACGTTGCTATTGGACAATTCGTTCATTATACTAAAATACAATGTGTTCACTGTTCAGTGACCGTGCACCGTGCACAAAAATGCATAAAGGCGAACAAAAAGATAGCCCAAAGACTTTAGCTGAGTTTCCAGACCATATCTCGATTGACTATGTTCAAATATTAAGACCGACTTACTTTTCGTTTCATAAGCACTTTAGTTTGACCCTTTACTGGCCACAGTTGCTTTTTGTCTACTTATTAATTTTACTCTGGCTAACGCCAGACGATCTAATGCCAGACGATTTTACTAGTCAAGGGGGGAGCTCCCAGAAACCTGACCAATAATGGGTTAAATATAGGCGCTTGCACAAAAGACATCGCACTGGTCAACACGTATCAATTAAGTTGCTTTGAAATATTCACATTTCAAGCTAGTTTCAGTTTCAGCCAAATTTAATATTCTTGACACTCGCGAAAATAATCTCACCAACACACAGCTCCCCCGTTGCCTTAAGTTATCAGATACCCCCGATGTCTGTTTAGTGAAGATATGATCCACACCCAAGATAACCAAAAGCCAATTAAATTGATGAGTGATGCAATTATATGTTGCTAAATCTTAAGATAACACTAGATTTTTATAGCTATAAGAAAGTCGCAATATAAACAAGCTGCAAGCTTTGGTTGTGAATTCTCGCATGCATGCATGCATGGTGGGGGCTTTGGTGTGCGCGGAAGGCCAACACCTACCATTTCCAACAGCAAAATCACCGCAAATCTCGATACGGAACAACCGCCCGGTCCGTCCCATATATAAACAATAAAGCGAAAACGTTGGTAAACTGCAGAGAATATTTTGATAACGAAATACTGACGTTTCGAGTGGAGTCCTTCAATTCATTAGAGTATCATCACGTCAGGTTTTCGTTACAAAAAAATTTCGGCAGTTTACCATATATAAAAAAAAGTGAAAAAGTGATAAACTGCCGAGAATAGTAATTTTGATAACGAAATACTGACGTTTGGAGTGGGGCCGTTCATCACAGAGCACTGCACTCAAAACGTCAGTATATTTCGTTATCAAAAATATTCTCCGCAGTTTACCACCTTTTCACTTTGCTATCTATAAGCACTCTAATTTTTTACATATATAAACAATATGTCTATCCGATATAATCTAGACGCCGCCTAGCTGATAACATAAACCATTATATGGTTATATAAATAAAGCAAAAATCACAAGCTAATGTACTGCATGCATGTATACATGCACCAATGCGGTTTAAAATTACGTTGTCAGGGTTTTTTTATTCTGTTCAGCACTTCCTTTTTATAATCTATTATGAACCTGTTGGCAGACGTCTGAAGAAGCTGTATTTCAAATTCTCACTTCGAAAATCTTTAAAACCAATTATAAACAATGGACTCAAATTTCCAAAAGATGAAAATCTTTTCCTGCCATGACGAACACTTTTGGTTCGGTTTGGGTATTCATGACAAAAGACTTCGATGGCTTATTGGCTTTGATGGCTAAAGTCGTTCCCCAAAACTCAAGCCTCAAATGGTCCACCGAATAATCGAGCAAATTAACTGACTACTGTATTATTTCAGTTCTATATATATCGATCTTAATTAAATCTACACGAATAACTAATCCGCGAACATTTTTCACGCTTAGCCGTGAAGATATCTAAGCGCAATGCAATAATGCATGCGGGACATAGTGTTTTAATTTGTAATGTATAATTACTTCATTACGGTACGGAAATGTTCAACCTCTTATACCCAGCGAAATATTCTGGTCTGCTGGTGACTTTATAGTTTTTGTTCTTTAATTAAGGTATAGACCAGTAAGACCACTATTAAACTTTATACATAAAGTTGTACGACTATCACGTTTCAAGAGGGGAAAGCATTCGGGGATAATATTTAGAAAAACCGAGTTTCGTTCGAGGTTTCTTTGCTATACGGTGACATGAGTTGACAATCGTGTACTAATGTTCCGCCTCAATGCGAAAAACCCTGCAACCGGTTTACTTTACACCCTGCGTTTCTTTCTTTATAATATAAACGTAAACATGCGAGTATATGTCTGATATATATTTAAATAATCTTTACCTGAAACAGAGCAACGAGTGTGGCTCCAACGAGGACATTATCTCCTTTGACTTCGAAGGGACAAACCATTTTATACCAACCGACTCAACAAGAGTCCTGACTCGGTTTTCTAATCACGTTTTACCGCAGAGAACATCCTTGCATGGCCGTATCGGTAGTGTACCCAGCACAATCCTTTCAAACATATTTACTTAACTCGTCAACCGTTGACAAGTTCCATCAGCAAATACTTTCTTGTAAAATATAGTCTCGTCTTTTTTAGACGCGGGGATCCTTTTTTTCACCCGTAAGCGGTCGGTGTACTAAAGTTTCAAAGCCAAGGAAATGCATTGTTTACTTTGAGAATTAAAGCATAACAATTGGCAGTATACAATTTTCTAGTATTTGCTAATTTGGCAGGTGTGTCAAAACAGTAGTGTTGGATTACGTGAACAGCTTATATATATATATCACGGAAATGCTGCCAAGATTTCGAGAGCATATGAAAAACGAAAACACAAAATCATAACGCAAGATAAAGACTTGCTTTCTCTTTATTTACAGCACCAGAGTGGAGCCAGTTTTACAATGAACAGTAAACCTACCTATGTTATTCATATACATTATATGTATGTATGTATGTAAAACTTTATTTAAACACGCTGGACTCAACAACAAAAGCTGATTTCAATGAGGGGCGTCACACTAAATATAAATACATTTTTGGAAATTTTAAAAACAAATGAAAAGTATAGATGCAAAGAAAGATTAAAAAAGGAGAGAAAGATGTAACTGTACATTATAGTTCACATGCATATACACATACATACGTTATACATACATATCATTGATCCCTGTAAGAAGACTGGATCGAGTAACTCATTGTTTGTCAGGGTCAGAAAATGAAGCTCGCGAAATTAAATGTCCATTTGGGCCCTTGCCAGCCTAGAAATAGCTAGGCTTTTCCGTGCGCAAACCGCTGGAAGCCGCTGGTCGCCAAGTTATGGGCCCTTGCTATAATGGCGCCGATCGGATCAGGCAAATGTGTAGGTAGGTCAATACGAAGATAGAAAATTCAGAACACATGCAATGATGTCGTGTTTTTAGTTGTAAAAAGCGAACAAAGAACGAGAGCAAACTCCGTCGCGACATTTCCTACAAAATACATGAAGTTGGTCTTTTATAGTAGTGGCGGATTTTGGCTTCATTTTCCAAACAATAATTGATCGATCCAGTCTCTTTGGGAGAGATGAGTGATATACGGGCACTGTATATACATGCATACAATCATAACATACATGCATGTGTATACATACTGTATATATATATATATATTTTCAAACGAGCACGCGTGATTTTGTTCACGGAATGTCGGAAAGTGCTCAATACCATAAAGGTAGAGCGAATATAGTATAGTTTAAGTGGGCTTACTTCAAAATGTTGAGTGTCGCAACTGTCAGTTTCACGCAATACCATAAAAGGTAGAGCGAATATAGTATAGTTTAAGTGGGCTTACCTCGAAATGTTGAGTGTCGCAACTGTCTATATATATACAACATATGCATGTAATACATACACATAATTACATGCTACATATGTCATAGTTTGTCATATATACATACTGTATGCATATAATATATATATGTATACCCTATGCGTACACATAACACATATACCACCCGCATGCATATGGCCTGATTTTGCTAAACATACAGTTACCTATTGTAATAAGATTGATCAGTTTTACTTTGTCTTAGCATTAAATTAATAGATTTATAGATATTCACTAATAAAACCTGTGTCCTGTTAGATTGTTCCATTGTTACAGAAGAGTTCCTCTAGTTTCTTTTTCGTTTCCGAAGGATTTTTCACAGAATAACCCTTTGTTCTGGGGTCCACGAAAATTTCATAGTCATTACCACCCTAAAAATAGAAAATAAGAATGTCAAATGTTTGCGTTTTAACTAATCCGTTTTGAAGATATACGCACGCGGGCCAAAAAAATCAGGTTTTAAAAAATATTTTTTAAATGTCAGTTTGTAACGTACCACATGCACTATACATGTATACGTACAACTTATCATCTCATCTCAACTACATTTCTTAAAAAATTTCATTGCAAAAATATATATGACTATGAATTTAGAGCAAAGTGAAAAGATTGTTAAAACATTGCCAAAACGCAGCACTCTATTTTTTGGCGACTATGAATTAGCAACCTTAGCTCTCTTACCAAGCCTCGGTTGACGGTTGCTCAATTGTTGGAGCGTCCAACGAACCGATCATTAAAAAGTTACAGGTTGTACATATTTGTAACCTTAGCAGTTAGCTCTCCATTCGAGCCTCAGTATATAGCTCAATGGTTAGAGCGTTTATGTCTACTAAACGTTTGCTACTGACAACAATAAACACTTATTTACTGGCGCCGAGGGAAACAGTGTGTTTTGTGGTCCCGACACTGCCGTTGTTTCCCGAGGCGAAGCCGAGGGCAACAACGAGCAGTCGAGGGGCCACAAAACACTGTTTTCCTGAGGTACCAGTAAATAAGTGTTTTGTTATATATCAAGTGTCAAATGACAACAAAAATGTTGAGTAAAATCTTCAGACATTGTTTTTAATGAAAGAAAACTGGAGAAGACAAACTGAACCTGACCATTTACTTCCGGTTACGCGGGAAACAGTGACGTAGCCAGGGTCTTGAGTTGGGGGGGCAAGAACATCGATCTCCTAGGGGGGTCCGGGGGCACGCCCCCGGAAATTTTTTTGATTTCTAGGGTCTCTGAAATACTATTTCCTGCATTTTGAGGCAAGTATTTAAGAGTAAGCCAAAAGCCATAAATTACATAATTTTGTAGACCATTGGGGGGGGGGGGGGGGGGGGGGGGGGGGGGCCGACCGCTCTACGCCACTGGCGGGAAACATCACCATTTCGGTCCATTACCGCTCGCCCAATCAGAAAGCTAGAAAAATGGAATTTGACACATGATATATAACAATGTCTGTTGATATAGCGAAAATGATGTCGGCAATTTGCTGTCAAAATATCATGAGATGGCTATACTACTTAGGGGTATTTTAATACGTGATTAGTGTAATCTTGGAGTGGATTTGAGTCATTTTTTAATGCCATGCATAATACATAGATTATATAGCTATAGTGATTCTGGAAAGAATTTGAGGAAAATATGTCAGACCACCCAGGGGCGGAGCTATGTGTGTGACACCCCCCCCCCCCCCCCCCCCCACCCCCAAGAATTGCTTTATTTGTTCTATAGTTGGCAGACAAGAGATGGCAGTCTGGGGATTGTCTACATCAGACTTACTACATAATTCAGGCCGGATGTTGGTTCAGATACCGGCTTTCCCGGTAATAGTCGAGATTCACACGTCCTCACAAATGCGGCAGATTACATATTCATCCAATTTTCAGGACCGGATTTCTGCACGCCCGTTTTGCCACCAACAGCTAATTTAATTGAATTGCATTATCATTAGAAGGTTACGGGATCGCCCTGACTGCGGCTCGGAAACATTTTCTGAGTATTTGAGCTTGATGAATGTGCGTTACATTACACCAATGTGCATACCTATAGTACATCAGTTACACCAATCTACAACATGTAGTACATGTTTATGTACTATTCATAATGTCACTTAAACTACATCACATTATATGCAAACGCTTTATTAAGGGTTACGGGTTCACAATTTCTAAGAAGGCTTTGGAGTTGCATCTTTCCCAACTGTTCCTAAAGGTGTCTCAAGACCGTTTTCCTGCTGGCGCCTGACAGAGGTCTCTACAAGACAGTAAATGTCTCTTTCTGGCGTGTGGTAGGAAATAAGACTTCCATTTCACGCGTAACCTATACCAAAACGCATAACGTCTTGTTTTGTCTTATAAAAGTCATTAGTTCTGACTTATGAGAGGGAGCACGGGTGGCGTGTGCTGTTAGCGCGCTGTCTCTCACCAAAAAGTTAAGCCTGGTTAGACGGGGTTAGTACTTGGATGGGTGACCGCTTGGGAATGACCCCGTTGTCGAGCTTGGAACTCGTGTGAGTAGAGTTGTAGTTGATCTCTCCTGACTGTGCTTCGAGGGTTTTTCTCCGGGTTCTCTGGTTTTCCTCCCTCGGTAAAATCAACACCTATACAGCTTAGGCTCTTATTAGTTGTGAACCCGCGTGCCTCGTTAGTTGATAATTCAGCCGTTGGTTGCATAGGCGTACGGGCCGGGGGAGCTGGGGGGGCTGCAGCCCCCCCAGTTAACTGGAGAAATTGATTTATTCGGGCAGAAATCGTCTCATAATTCGGGCAAAAAGGGTCTTGTCATTAATATTTTAACACATTGACATTGAGGTTCAACTCGAGCCTCTGTTCGGTGTTCACCTGCATGCGTTTGGTATAAAGTTTTAAGTATATAATTGATGTATTCTCGCTTCAGTCTTTTTTGGCTGCCTATTCAAATACCAAACCTGGATGTCTCCATCAAGAAAGATGTGGTCATCACTCATGCGCAAACTTAATTCTGTTCCACTTTGATTCAAAGCTTAAAACCAACAGGTGCGCACACGAATTTACTCTTTTGATACATGTTCGTGTGGACACAAATACTATCACCTCGAAATGTCTGAAAAGTTTATGGCTTGGAAGCTAAAATACTGAAAATACTTTCCAGAAGGGGCAGAAAATACGTTTTGGAGGTTTCAAAATTTTCTGCCCTACACTTGCCTTGACATGAGGTTCAGAAGTCTAAACACCTTTCATTGCTAAGAAGAACAGTCGATTCAGTCCACTGTTAGAACGCAAGCTATCGTGCTGCCTCTGAGCTAGTGAAAAACTGGCCAGCGGAAAACTATTTTTCTATCACCAGCTACTACGCGCATTGACGAATGCATGGGATCGGGCTTAATTTGAAGGCGGGATCAAGGTGTGCTGACTGTACATTTGCAGACAGTGTTTTCTGCAGTTCTCCAACCGATGCAAATATCAAATTTACATCGATCGTGGTTCTATGGCGTTCACAATCAATTTCTCAATAGCGAGAAAGCAATTTTCGAGAAACTTCATAACAACGGACACATGCGAGAGAATGACGCGATGACGTAATTTATTGTCATGTAATGGCCATATGACGTCACAGTTTATTCGGGCAAATTCTGCTCAGCCCCCCTTACAAAATTTTGCCCGTACGCCTATGGTTGGTTGCGAGTAAGGATGATTAGTCTCACAAGTAAAATCGGCACGATACTGTTGAAATGGAAAACGGCTTTTAATTGCCATAATCACAGTGATCCCTCACAAACATTTAAAAAGTATCTGACCTCCCAAGTTTTATCTCCAAAAAAAAGTATTTCCTTGTAGCCTTCGTTTTCCACATGTTTCAAGCAATAGGTTTTGTCCCAACCAACGGGAAATACATCGAAACTTATTTGTCCCCCAATGGATATCTTCAGATTGTAGTCGGCGAATTCTTTCCTAAGAACATCTACAAATTTTTTCCTAATATTGTGGACCTAAAATGAAATTTTGAAATAAAAATGTCCGTTGTTTTAAAGAAGATTAACCGTTATATTACAGTCAAAATGGAAATACCTTCCCACTTCTTCCGTTCTGTAGTTCGTAAGTTCGTTGCGTATTTAATAATGCATTTCTGTAGCCGCTACCGAAGCCTGAGAATTTTTGTTGTTGAAAACTGTACATAAATAGTATAATTTAGCTTTAAATGGCATTTATTCATAATACAATGGATGTTTATCCCAAATCGATACCAACAAACGAATATACATCAAGAATTGGCGACTTTTATCGCTAGACTTTCCGCACGTGGCTACAGAAATACGGTGCCTAAAGGCCTGGCAAAACCAACATCGTCCAACATTGTTGAATTCAACATGTTGAAAGCGTTTGGCCACCCCTGTTGAATTATGTTGAACGTTGTTGAATGGTGTTGAATGATGTTCAACGAAATTTGAACATGTTCAAATTTTCGTTCAACACGCGTTCAACATTTCTATTGTTTTCAAAATGTTGAAAGGTGTTGAACGCATTTGGCCACATTTCATTCAACTTTGTTGAACAGAGACGTGCGCCATGTGGGATATTGTCGATTCCAGCTTTTGTGGTAGCCCGCGTTCAATTAATTGTCGTTCATGAATGTTGAACGATGTTGAATTCATTTGGCCACTCGTGCTTTCAACATTATTCAACATCGTTCAACAATGTTGAATGATGTTGAATGCGATGTTGAAAGCGTTTGGCCAGGCCTTAATACACAACCAACTATAGCCTGCGAGCAGGCTCTCTCAACGCGGCGCTTTCACAGCAACAGGAGGGCCTGCCCGCAGGCTAAACCAACTACAGAAGCGGAAGTGGGAAGGTATTTCCATTGACTGTAATGACTAGAATTCTAAAAATTCTTTACCTAATGGTATAATTATATAAAATGAGTTATTTCGGAAATTTTATTTCGACTTATTACTGAATAGAAGTATGGCTACTTGCCTTGTCATATTTTTCAAATTCGTCTCTTTCTTTCTGAGAACAATTGCGTCCTATTGGTGAAATATTGATCAAGCCACTGCGAAATTCTATAAAAGTGCCTCTGGGAGGAAGAAATAATAATTAAGATGCTATTTAGATGCTAATAATTAATATATTTTTAAATAACGAGACAGAACAGCCCTTGGCAAGTCCGCGGACACTTAACATTTTTGGAAGGGAATCGTCTCGGGGTGTTAGCCTGTGTTTACCTGACTTTGGGAAATAATCAAATATTGATACCCACAATCCTGGACAAAGTCCTTGAGACACTATACTCGACAAACAATCAGTTGCTTATGCATATGGGAACGTATTTGTGTCATTTACGGACAAACTGCGCAGAATTGTCGCGTCCAAATTGGGTTTTTTTTGTCCGATTTTGTTTAATTTGCCATTTTCACACAATCCTGGACAAATGTCCTTGAGACACTATGTGAAAATCGTCAAAAACGGCAATTAAGTGTCTCAACAATTTTGTCCACGATTGTAGCCCTCAAAAGGCACCATGGGGTTAGGGAGTCACTGACCTTTAGTACATGTATATTGTAAAATTTGCAAATTCTATAATATTTTATAATACAATTGTTTTTGGTAGACCCTAAATGGGAAAGTAGAATCTCAAAGTGATTGGAAAAACTGTGTTCAATGCATAATTTTTGCTGGCTGTAGCTAACACCCTGCACCTACAGTAAAATTGGACAGTGTCTTTCAAAATTCTGACTATAAAGCCCTAATCAAACGAGAATGCAAGTCATCACAAGTTGGCAGTCACGCTATCTCAGCCAGCCGCTCTGAATAGTTTCCCGAAAATATCATGCACCGTGACAAAGTTAAAACTTGTTTAAAACACTCATGAAACCTTTATTTTGTTAATTTGGGAGTTTGACGACCACCACAGAAATTCTGACTGCCAACTTGCGTTCTCGTTTGGTTAGGGCTTAAGCCTGCATTAGACAGAGTAAAATTAAAGGGGCCAGTCCTGGGTGGTGTGGGAGTCAAAAGTTTAATGTGCTATATACATGCATATACAGTACATACCGTTTGATGGGAATAGTAAGTTCAGACATGTATTTGAAGCAAAAATTAATAAAATTTTGTATCTTTTCTTCACCTAGATATGATGTTATAGTCTGTAGAAAGAATACAGTATTTGGTACATATTGAATATTTATAATTGTAAATATAATATATATAATTTATATATTATATAATATATAATATTACATGGCATGTAGTAATAATTATTAAAATTATGTAGTAATAAATTATTAAAATTACATGTAGTAATAATCATATTAAAATACATTTGGATCATATCAAAATATAATCACATCATCATCACTATCACTCACTATAATCACTATACCACCATCATCACCATCATCATCACTACCACCATCATACACCATCATCACTACCACCATCATCATCACTACCACCATCATCATCCTACCATAAACCACCATCACATCACCATCTTCACCACCATCATCACCAACCATAAATACCATCACCCACTACCATCATAATACCACCATCATCACCACCATCATCATCATCACTACCACCATCATCACTACCACCATCATCACTACCACCATCACATCATCACTACCACCATCCATCACTACCACATCATCATATACCATCATCATCATCACTACCACCATCATCACTACCACCATCATCACTACACCATCATCATCATCATCACTACCACCATCATCAACCATCATCACTAAACACCATCATCACACTACACCACATCAAACCACCACCATCATCACCACCACTACCACCATCATCACTACCACCATCATCACTACCACCATCATCACTACCACCATCATCACTACCACCATCATCACTACCACCATCATCACCACCACCATCACCATCATCACTACCACCACCATCACCATCATCACTATCACCACCACCACCACCATCATCACTACCACCATCATCACTACTACCATCATCACCATCATCACTACCACCATCATCACTACCACCATCATCACCACCACCATCATCACTACCACCATCATCACTACCACCATCACTACACCATCATCACCACCACCATCACCACCACTACCACCATCATCACCACCCCCATCATCACCACCACCATCATCACTACCATCATCATCACCACCCCATCATCACCACCACCATCACCACCATCATCACTACCACCATCATTACTACCACCATTGTCACTACCATCATCATCACCACCCCATCATCACCACCACCATCACCACCATCATCACTACCACCATCATTACTACCACCATTATCACTACCATCATCATCACCACCCCATCATCACCACCACCATCACCACCATCATCACTACCACCATCATTACTACCACCATCATCACTACCACCATCATTACTACCACCATCATCACCACCCCCATCATCACCACCACCATCATCACTACCATCATCATTACTACCACCATCATCACCACCCCCATCATCACCACCCCATCATCACCACCACCATCACTACCACCATCATCACCACCCCCATCATCACCACCCCATCACCACCACCATCATCACTACCACCATCATTACTACCCCCATCATCACCACCCCATCATCACCACCACCATCACCACCATCACCACTACCACCATCATCACTACCACCATCATCACTACCACCATCATCACTACCACCATCATCACTACCACCATCATCACTACCACCATCATCACTACCACCATCATCACTACCACCATCATCACCACCACTATCATCACTACCTAAATATAAATTTATCATCATCATTATAATACACAACCAACCTTTGAAGAATGGTATTTTCCATGTTTATATGCCACCAGTCCATTTTCAGGAAACACATAATCATATTCCTTGAACACTGCAATGTATGGCAATGAAATTTTCTTCAAGAAAAGCATTGCTGAAGAATGGGGGTGTAGACAATCTTTTTCAACACATTGTCTAGGTACACCTGTGGCATGCCTGTGTGCCAAAAATGGTGTTTTCTTTCATATACCAGTACAATCTCGTTCCCAGAGCCCACGTTCCCCACCCAGGAAACGAGAGACTCTGGGATAATCCGTTTCACATCGATATTTCATTGGCTGATGAACACAGTGAACTCTATATAACTCTTCTTCCAGATAACAAGAATCCTGTGATGGCGTGAACGGATTATCCCAGAGTCTCTTGTTTCCTGGGTGGGGAACGTGGGCTCTGGGAACGAGATTGATACCAGTATTGATGATTTTGATATATATCTAGAAATTTAAACTCCCAAAATTTTGAAAAATCACAATATATCAAAAATTCCAAAAGTTGTATAATTGACATCTCAGGAGTCTCACTTTCAAATGTAAAATAATTTTGTGCAACCACACTGAAATGCTTGAAGTGGTGAGAGATTACCTGTGGTTGAAGATGCCATTTATTTGATCACTTCGAGCCAATGACGTCACTAGGGTCAGATCTTGACCCCATTTTCTGATTGGCTCACAAATATGTTAGGGGAGCAGTAGCATTGAGAGGGGTGGGTAAGTGGGGTAATTACGCTGGGGCCTGGTTCCAGAGGTTCTACACCCTCTGAAATGCTGAAAGCGGTGAGAGAACCTCTGGCTGAAGACATTGTGACCAATCTCACTTTCATGTTGCAATAATCTAATTAAAGCCTGACCAATAAAAACACTTGCCTAACAGATTTATTCCCTTACAGGGCTGCCGAGAGCTGAGATGGGCCCTGGGTCAACTTTAAACACCAATCTTCGTATATCAGAAATAAAATTAAATAATATTTGAAAATTAGTAGTAAATATATAACTCCTGGCAACTTGAAATTATCTTGTCTACTCTTTGCAGAGACCGGCTGTAAGTTTTACTTTTCTTAGGTTCATTTATAGTGCAATATATTTCTTGAGAAATAAAAACTTTTAAAAAAAATAAAATTTTTGCAGAATTGTTTACTTTTTTTCAGATTTTTGTTCACGTGTTTTAGTGTTTATAATTATAGCTTACCATCGCCACCCCCAAGCTGTTCTTGTGCCTTGGGATAATCAGAGCCACCAACCATTCCTATGTCGACCTTTTGTCTGATTTTAGCCAGAAATTCCTTCATTTCTTCTGTGATGACCTGTACAAATGAGACACATCACTGAAGTCTGAAGACTCTGTCTCCTTCAGAAGATTGATCTTTTATATTCTTACATTCTTACCTGTCGTGGTGCAGTAACGGTCCCATCCACGTCAAAAAGACACAAAATATCCTTCTTCTCGCGGGTCATAACTAATATTTATCTCTTAAATTTAACACTGCAAAAACTAAAAAAAATCAAACTCTAAATTCCTTCGAAAACGATATGTGGCCGGAAATGGTTGGCAATGCCACGTTTCGGACTTTGGGTCAGGGGACGAGAAAAATTACGGCGTATTTTTTTTCGCGAATAAATCGCGACCCTTCACGTGCTTTACAAGATGGCCGCCGAAGGCGAAGAAGAAAGGGTTGGCATTGAAGACTTGCTTTCGGCCGCTGAAAAGAAAGATAAAGAGCGTTACAAGACTACTGAGGTTACGAAATTAATTGAACCACAGTTAGACATTGGGAATCTGCTCGTTGTTGATCAAGATCCCATTGAATGCAGTAATTTTAAGTGAGTAAAACAAGTGAAGCAACTAAAATATGTAGACCAAATTCTCTTCAAACATATATAGATATAAAGTCGAGTTTCCAAAGCGTGGGCTATTGGTATTGGTGTTGAATTAATAAGATACACTTTTGAACTCTAGCAAATATTTTTAAACCGTTTAGTCTCTATTTACACTATAAAGTTGTCAGTCAAATCCAACTGTGCCAAGTGGTGGTGGTGGTCGTTTTTGTTGGGGTTTTTTTTTTGGGGGGGGGGGGGGGGGGGGGGGTGTAGGGACCCCCAAATATTTTTTGACCAAGGGGCACAAAATTTCTCTCGGCGGCCCTGGCTCTTTGTTGCATTTCTGGCTGCCTTTTGCTGACACCATTTATGGTGTTTTTTATTTTTTTGTAGGAAGAACAAGGACACCATTCTGAAAACACTTGCCAGAGACAATGCCCAATTCCTTTTTAATTCTTTGTGGCAGGTAAGTTTATTAAAGAGTGTAAGAGAACGTGTTTTTAAGAAAATCAGAATTCTATTTTCAATTCTCTAAAGGAAGTACATAGTCATTTATAGTATTTAATATGTAATTATTTTTATCTCTTTTTAGTTACCAATTGAACGGTCTGAAAATGTTGTTCTTGTGAAGGTTGGTGTACCCCTGGGAATTTTTTATAGACAGTAGCCACTGTCCTCTGTACATGTAAATTTTTTTTTTGTTTTTCAGCTTCCTGAAGCAAGCACTATTCTTCCACGAGAGAAACCAGTATGTACTGTATATAATCTATTAAAAGTCACGGAGTTGTATAATACAGATAAATACTAAGAAATTAAAAAATTACAGTAATACTTGAAAGCCAGCCGCCGATCTCATCTCGTTCTCACTCTCACTTTCAGGATAAGAGTAAGAACGAGATGAGATTGGCGGCTGGTTTCAGTCTAAGTAATACTAAACATTGTCACTAAAACCCCAGCTAACAAAGCAACAAACTACATGTAATTATCATTATTATATATTGTACTACCAGTACTTGTAAGTACACTATTCTTATAAGTGTATTATTTTGTATAACTGTGTTCTGTTTGCTTACAGATTCCAAAACCTAAGCCTCTAACAAAATGGCAGGAGTATGCAAAGCGAAAGGTATTGTTCACAGTGCAATTTACTTTAGAACACCTTTGACAAGTAAAATTGTCTGGTTTTAGACAGAGTAAAAAAATGAAGGGGCCTTTTTTGGTGGGGACATATACATGCTGGTGTAGTAATATTTCAACTTTTTTACAAATGACAATAAACCAATGATATGTATAGCACTATTGATAGCTTTGTAAGAGTTCACTTAATTTTCTTCTTTTCAATTAGGGTATACGTAATACAAAAAGAGGAAGAATGCTATGGGATGAAGTTAGTAAGGTAAAGCGTAAGTTGGTTAGAAATAATTATAGTAAGATTTGAGTACTGCTGAAATGATTGAATGTGGATTTCTCTGCATTTCAAGTGAAGAGAGAGATGTGTTTCTCTCTGACAAAGGGTGTTTGCTTGAAACGTTAAAAATCCATGTTCAATAATTTCAGTAGTACTCAAACCTTACTATACTCAATCTGTATTTCAACACCGCCCACACAGCACACTACTTTTATTTCACTAGTAGTAGTAGTTTTCTGATCAAGAAATTCGGCTTTATGTTGTTGAAAGAGAAACTTCTCTTTTTGAGAGAAAAATACCGATTTCCTTTTGTAATTCTATCGACTAGATTGAACATGTTTGAATTTTAAATAGGAGTTAAAACAACGTATAAGTATAACACACATGCGTGATGCTAAACAGACAAGTCAGATGACCGTCACGGAAACTGGCTTTATATCATCAACTCAGAACTGTATTCTGAAGAATTATATTATGTCCAACAAAATGTAGTGATAATGGTTTTATGTCCGAACAAATTTTTGTAATGACTGACCAAAATTGGAAATGGATCAGACACATGTCTTATCAAGAAAAAATATTTATTTGCAGCCCTGTTAGTTAGTTATCCTGCCCTTTAATGTTGCAATGCACATTCATGCATGTAAAAAACCCCAAAATGAAACAACTTGTAAACTATATTTTAGTCATGGAAACCACGTTGGGGTTTCAAGCGAACCAAGGATCAAACAAACGAGTGGTTGATTGAAATACCAGGCAATGCAGGTAAGGGAAAATTTCTATGTGTCTAATCCTCTGAATATGTTGTCCTGGACCCATGAGAAAAACGTCTTTATTTTGTCTAGACCCATATGAAGATCAATTCCTGAAACGAGAAAATGCAAAAAAGGAAAAACTTGCGAAGAATAAGTACCAAAAACTTAAAAATATTGGCCGATCTATGAAAGAAACAAGTGAGACTTCATTAAAAATATTTTAACTGAGAGCTACATACAGACAGTAATATAAAAGTCTAATTCATTATCTATTTTAGAAGGAAGTGATATAGCAATTTCAGAAAAGCCAACAAGAGACCAGGTACTGAATTTAGTTAGGAAAAGAAATTCATAAGATATGGCGTTGACATTAATAGTTGTGATAATTGATAAAGGTTTATTAAAGTGTTACTTCTATTCTACTCCATTCTATTCTATTCCATTTTATTCCATAGTTTTTATTCTATTCCACTTCTTTTTATTCTATTTCTCCCCCATTTTGTTCTATTCCTTTCTAGACCATTTGTTTCCACTCATTCATTATATTCCATTCTATTCTATTCCATTCTATTCTACACTCTATCTTTCCATTCTATTCTATTTGTTCCATTTTATTCTTTTGTATTCTATTCCATTCTATTTTATTACCTCCGCCAGGAGGTTATCTTTTTAGCCCTTTCTGTTTGTTTGTTTGTCTTTCTGTCTGTCGCAAGGATATCTGAAAAAGTATTGCATCGATTTGTGTGAAAGTTTGTAGAAGGGTTGGCCATAGACCAAGGATCAATCCATTGGTTGAAATTTAGATGCAAAATGAATAAAAATCTAACCACAAGATTCTCCGTGTAGAAGAAATGCTGCATGATTGCGCTCATTATCCTTATTTTATGCAAACATTTTTGCATAAATTTGGTGACCGTAATATTCAAAGTTACAAGCATTGCAGTTCAGTAAATTTCATCCCAGTCTACCGGGATATTGCGTTTATATGGACAAACATTTGTCCCACGTGACCAGACCCCGGTCTCCATATAAACGTAACTTGGAAAATAACAGTAAATTATCTACAAGTCGAGATCCCGGTACACCTATTAAACAGGCCTATATAAATATATCTATATTCTATTGTTAAATGTTTAGCTTAAAGCCAAGATAAATACTGCAAGAGTCTCAACAGCTTCGATGGGAAAATTTACACCAAAACTGGTAAAGACTGTTTTATTCGTTATTTGCTGAACAGATCTTATTTGTAACCAAACGAAACGATAGTACTTTACAGTATTAGTAATTACAATTTGTATTTTTTTTCAGCAACGTGAAAATGTACCCAAGAAATTAGGAAAGAAACGGAAGGTGCAGTATAATTACCGTCATTTCTTTTAATAAGCCTTTCCCTCATTTACTTTCTCTTCAATCAAGAAAGTCTTTTCTTCTTCTGTAGTTTGAACCGGTTGCTGGGGATACACGTACAGAAAAACAGAGGAATTTGGATTTATTGGGGAAAATTGGAAAACGTCCAACACTTGATGTTAAAAAGGTCCGTTTTAATTTTACGCTATCCCATTTGGATCTAAAATTTATGTACACATTCTAAGTTATAGTCGTTTAATTTTATTTTATCATTTTAGGCGACAAATCAACAGATAAATCAAGAGCAAAACGAGTAAGTTTTGGGATGAGGTAAAATAATACAGCCCAGCGGTCAGTTTTCTTTGGATGACGGTTTCTGTGTACAGTGAAGATCTAGTGTGATGGAGTGGATATATCTCCATTAAGCATTGTATTTTCTTGTATTCTAATTCGTCTAATAAACTTGTTGACAAGTAAAGACATCACTTATTTAATAGTTGAGGTTTTTAAAAAACGTATCAGTTCCTAATTGCCACAAACGCAAACGTTTGCTTATCTCTATAGTATCTATAAAGATATGGAAATTATTGCCCTCGTCGTTTGTGGGTGCTACCGGTGTCCCAGTAAATTAGGCATTTTTGTTGACCTGAGGATGACCCGTAGACGGGTCGAAACGTAGTCCTATATATATATATATGTATGTATGTACTATTTACAGAATGAGTGGCCGTTCTGTATCGGGGTATACAGACACGAGGCGAAGCCGAGTGCCTGTATCCCGATACAGAACGGACACGAATTCTGTAAATGACTTCTAAAACGATCTAATAAGTTATAGAAAAATACATCATGTTAAGAGCTGATAAACCTTCGAGGTAAGGTTTAATTGGCTATGATTATTAAATTAGTGATGTGAGCATGCGCTTTGATTTAGTATTAGTCCCACATTATATATTCTAAGTGACGTGCCATAAATAGCCGTTCTGATCATCATTTGTTATTGTTCTTCAACAACTGTTTGCATCGTCATCTTGTATGGGGACGCTACCAGCGTACCTCACTCAAGATAGTTGAATGCGAAGTGTCTGTACACTTGCTGCAGAACTGATATCAGTGTCTGTAAATGTGATACAGAACTATATATATATATGGTGTTCATTAATGCCAAAGCCGGCTGCTATAACTGAAGCAGTGAGCTCTCTCTTTCTCTCTTTCTGTCTTTCTCTGTCTTATATATATATTTCTAAAACTCATTAATAATTCATGAGGAAAACACAAAGAAAATCCATGTTTAATGAGTGTCTGTATACGTGATACAGATTCCTCTTGATTTACATAAGTTTTAGCTTTGATTTTCTCGACTTAGACAACGTTTTTTTAGAAAAATTACTACGCCAATGAACTAACCAAATCGGATCGTTTTAGAAGTCATTTACAGAATTCGTGTCCGTTCTGTATCGGGATACAGGCACTCGGCTTCGCCTCGTGTCTGTATACCCCGATACAGAACGGCCACTCATTCTGTAAATAGTACATATATATATATATATATATATATATATATATATATATATAAATAAGACCATTTTGCATTGTACGAATTAACTGAATTGGGCTGTAACTGTGATGTAAAATGGCTCTTTCCTAATTTATAATTTATTTATAAGGGCTTCAAAAGAGAAGAAGGGAAGAACAACCAAAAGACCAAAAGGGAGCAACTTTAAGCAAGGAAATAGAAAACAAACGCAGAGAAAAGGAAGAAGTAAAAAATAAAACAAGTGTCTGAAATTTTGAAAATTTTAAAATGGGAGAACGCCCAGGAGCAAACCAAATATTATAGCAGCTCAAAAAACTCAGCAAGCTCTTCGTGTACCTTTCTTTCTATTTGCTGGAAGAAGAGAGCTATGGGAATTATGCTGGGAAGCTGTTTCCCAGCCTGAGAAAATCGGTTTGCTTGTTGAATCTACTGTACCGGTGTGTATACTGCTCTCGCGTATTTTACTGACTTGGTTACCAAGGTAACTTCACGCGTACGATATAGTTGAAGTCAAGCAGGGGCTCTGGAAGCTTTTCAAAGTTGTGGGTGTCCTGCGTCTCGCAGAATGCCATAAACAAGGCCACACCCTTCAGAGAATATAATAGATAACTAAGAACTATATATACACAACATACAAGATAACATCACAAGTTCACAACAACTTCAAGAACTTTTATTATTGAACAATACACTGAACAATTTGTGAAGAGTTACAGATAGTTTCCAAAATGTCAACTTGTTTAAAATTTGCTAAAATATTGTGGGTGTCCGGACACCCGCTGCTTCCAGAGCCCCTGTTGAAGTGAGAGGTATCATTCTTTGGGCGGAGTCTTTCTATTACAGGAAATAAATGAGTGAAAATAATATAATAGTGACGATTACATTATTATCTGAGTGACTTTGTTTTTGACTGAATGGGACTGAACTGAACAGGATTCTTTTGGAACCAAATTTTACTCTATTTATTTAATGCACGAGTTATTTCACTTTTATATATATGAAATACAAATCGAAATAAGTAAGGTTTGAGTACTGCCGAAATTATAGATCTTATTCAAAAATGGCCGCCGAATTAGTGCATTTTATGTGCATATAAATTAGCATATAAATTATATAAATATAAAGTAAAAATTATTTTGAATTTCACACATGAAAACGAGTTCATAAGGGCTAATTTATATGTATATAAAATAATTTTAATTCGGCGGCCATTTTTGAATAAGGTCTATTGAACGTAGTTTCTAACGTTTCAAGCGAAGGCCGCGTTTCACTCACAACGTTATTCAATAATTTCGGCAGTACTCAAACCTTACTGTATTTCGATTTGTACGATTTCAACACTGCCTACGCAGCTCACTACTTTATTATACGAAGTACAGCTGTCTGCCGAGTTGACTATCGTTTATAGACAAATTTGTCTAGTTGTTTTAGCATAAACAGACAAAATATAAACAAATTGAAACTTCTGCCATTGTTTTGCATTTATATAAATGGACTACTTTTTTTTTTCTTCATTACTTATAATAGTCTATTACCAATAGACAGCGAGTATAGCTTAGCCAATCAGAATGCAGGATTTGTGTCCATGACGATTGTTGGTTTGTATAGCACAACATCTCAACGCGATGTTAACTTCTGCAACAAGAAATATTGCATGACAATTAGTGTTACCACAAGGTATCAAATTATATACCAGTTTAAAGCTAATTGATTCATGGTTTGGCGTGCTCCTGTGCTTCGAGGGTTTTTCGCCGGGTTTTCCGGTTTTCCTCCCTCCATAAAATCAACACCTAACATCTTAGCTGTGATCCGTGGTCTGAACTGTGTCGTTGGCGGCTGCTTGGAGCGCCTTTGATATTCCTCGACACGGCCACGTTGATCTGCGTCCTTCGCAATTCAGCCGCTGGCTGCAAGTAAGGATGATTAGCCACCCATTCCTTTATCCCAACTATAAAAAGGTGCCGTTTGAAAATGGATGCACGCGGGAAGTTCGGAGAGCACGAATTGGTCGAGGCGTAGCCGAGAACAACTCTAGATTTTCGAGTGCTCTCCAACTTCCCAAGTGCATCCATAACTCAATGGAGCACGCCAAACCATCAACCATTTCTTTTATAACATAGAATCTGTAAGTAACATAGTAACATTTGCATATACATTTTTTTCCCCATCACATATATTTTTCTAACTCACACCTGTTCAAAAATGTATATTTAGATGTTTATTCTTTTTGTGAGAGATGATCATAAAAACAACCTGCCAAAAGTAACATATTTTTATGGGTTTTTTCCGCCAAGTTTGCATACAGTTTTTGCCTTAGAATTTTCACTTTCCTAAATCATGCATACAACTACAAGCCTTATACTGGGTAATTATTTATTGTTCAACTGTCTGGCTTTTCCTACTTGTACAAATTGGCTTCTGTATAAGCTTTTGACTTTTTAGAGTTGCTTATTGTAAATTATAGTTTGGGAAGCCGGAGTACACTATCTTTACTATCAAAAGAAATTTGAAAACTTCCTGTATCCAATGTATACTACTTTTTAAAAACATGAAGTTGTAATGTTTGCATAAATTGCTATAGCAACTATTAGTTCAACTACATAATAAGACACTGCCTTTTATAATATTACAGTATTCAAATTGTACTAAATTACTCGTAAATTCTAAATATACTGCTCACGTTTGCCGAAATTTATAAGTACACAAAGTTGAAATTGAGTAATAGAATAATAGAACAGAATTCAAATTATGAAAACATCGTCATCGGTATAAATTTAATCAGCTCGGTTATATATGTATCAGGCAATTGACATAATTTAGCAATGTCATTGCCGAAAAGAGAAAAATGGTTTTCGGTATAGTTTGTCAGATCCAGTTGTATACCGACATAATTTCGACTCCTTCAGTAAAACATTAGCAGTCTAAATTAATTGAATGCATTGTTTATTCAAAAAACTGGCGTATTCAATTTAAGCCAAAACAAGCAATCAAATTTTTCATTTGTTTATATGCCAGTTCTTTTGATAAATGAAAACAGTGAAATAAAAGTAGCTTGCTGCGTAGGTAGTGTTGAAACAACAATCGAGAAATATACTGCCGAAATAGAGAACGTAGGAGCCTTCTCTCGAAACGTTAGACCCCTACGTTTCTCTATTTCGGCAGTATATCTAATAACCTTTATACTACTTTTGATAAATGGTTACATTGAGCGATTACATTTTGACATATCGTCGCCGCCACGATGAAATACGATTGGATATAGTCCAGTTATTGAGCCATATCATATAGACACATTGATATTACAGTGTAGATATTTTGAAATTTCGAATGACATTTGGGTGATAATTCTAATATTTTTAATACAATTTGCGAGTTCGTTTTAAATTTTGTATATATAACAAAATGACTGAGGTAATTAGTATTTTCTGTTGTCTCCCGTCAAATTTGTCTCACTTGAAAATCGGTTTTATCCGCGCTTTGGGTTGTAAATTTTCTAATTAAAATTATTAAATTGCCCATTAATTTTTCAAAACGTGGTTGGCGCTACGTCCATACTAATAGCAGGGAATTTATAACCTGTCCGGCGTTTGAAAAATTTATGATTAATATTTCATGTGTGCTTAGCGCTCGAAGTTGTTGCTCCTAGCAACTTGAGGCTTCCAAACTTTAGGATGTCAACGGTGATAAACCGGCGGTCAAATGATCTCTAAGGACAAAACGTTTGATCTAGCGCGAGCGTGAGGATGTCGGCCGGCATTGAGCTCGAGAAACTATTAAACTTAGCGCTCGGGACGCCCGAAATCGGCGCCGTCAACTTCAACGTGCTCCATGGCGTTCTCGCCGAAATCATCAAGACCCTCGGTGTCGGGAAGAAGGTCGTGGAAGTGAGCGACGATGGTAACTTTAAGGCCGCTTTTGGTCTCTTGAATGGAGGGAATCTCTCAGTTGAATCTCTCGTGGGAAAGGTTAACGACAAGAAATGGACATACGACGAGAAGAAGCCTTTCTCGCCGAGCGTTCTGAACGGTCTTGGGACGCGCGAATTGGAGAAGAAGGTATTGGATCTCGAGAACCGTTTGTGCGTTCTCGACGATTTGCCAAATAATACCGATATTCTGAAACGGGTGAGGGAGAAGAAAGAAGGACGAACCCCTGTCGGTGATATTTGGCAGTTTATTAATATAAACAGAAGGTTATCGGCGACTGAAACGGCAATTGAAAAGGTATAAACAGAATATCGTACATGTGTTTTTAATAATGTTGTTGTTGCATGTCAACTGAATTCATATAAAACCGGTGATTAAATTGGTACTTGTTTCAACTTTTGTGATTCTATTCAAAGTATATTCTCTCATCGTAGACGTAGTTATAAACTAATCGTGAGTGAATTTGAAGTGTCGCTAATAGCTTTAGTTAACGTTGGTATAAAAAGTATGAATAAACATCTCGTTCCATTTTTCATTTGTCAGAGTTAGTGCTGCATAATTAAGCTATATATACATAATTATTTTATATATTAGCTTTATGAATTTAATATTGCAGTAAATATAATTATTAAATTATGTGAGCTCAGCTGGCTGAATTTCATGTTTAATATTCTTTTTTTATTATTTGAAGCTTTCATCTTTGTTGGAACATGCTCTTTCTGAACTGGGTGCTGTCAAAGAGTTGGAAAATGATTTGTTAAAAATGAAGAAGTCAATGTCAGATGTAAGTTGTTCAGGATTAGTCAGCATTAGTCTATAACTAAGTGCACTGCTACTCAATGCTGTGGTCACCGAATAAAGATTAACCAGAAGTCCAACTCTGTGTTGCCCCACCTTTGATGTTACAGTACATCAAAGGTTGGGCAACTGACAGAGTTGGACTTCTGGTTCTGTGTCTTCCTTATTACCTCGCGCACATCAAACATGGCCAATTTATGGTATACCATCCTGGTAAGTTCCACTGGTGCTTTTTACCTTAAAGTTTTCAGTGCATCTCAAATTGTCATTATTGTGTTGCCATTACTCATCACCTTACACCATCCTAGTAAGGCCAGTAAGTTTCACCAGTGGCTTTGATTCAACTGTCAAAAGTGCTGGTGGAACTTATGGATGGTGCATTATGCTCATTGATAAAAAAGGGACAAATTTAATACAAGTTGGATTTCTGGTTGATATATATATTCTGTGCTGCAGTGCAAAGTTATAGCCTAGTTGGATAGCCCATATTTATTAAATGTGTATTATTTACTTAAAGATGGAAGAAAGCAATGGAAAGTTGATAGAAAGGCTTCAAACATTAGAAGATTCAGGTAAATTTACAGTAATATTTACATGTAGATAAAAGTTGAATAAATATATTCTAATAACAAACTTGAACTACCTGCACTGTATATGACAACTGTATTATATTGCTGACTTTGAACAGACTTGGAACTGCATTGATTATAGTTTTGTCGCAGCAAGAGCCATGGTGATTTATTACTTGTATACTATAGTGTTAGCCTGTCAAAACCCTTGCCAATTATAATATCAAGAGATAAGTCAGTAATGTTTAATTCTAAATCTTATCTTATAATTAAATAATTAAAAATAACTGTGTAAATACCCTTTGTCTGTTGCAATTAATATATACCCAGGGCTTATATTGGGAATTTCGTAAAACAGGAAACTAATCAGGATTTTCGTCCCACTTGAGGCAGCACTTCACTTGCGATAGTAATTTCTAGTATATTTCTAATTTTGAATGTAGACAGCAAAGAAGATATTAAGAAATTAAAAAAGCTTGAAGATGATTTAGTAAGTACTTTTATTTTATGTTGCTGCTGCTGCTGTTGTTGTTGTTGCTGCTGTTGTTGTTGTTGTTGCTGTTGTTGTTGCTGCTGTTGTTATTATTATTATTTAATAAATCAGTGTTAAAAATTTTGACAAATGATAATTTTATTATTTTAATTATTTTGTGACTCAGAAATCTCTTCAGACTAAAGTGGAATCTCTACCAACCAAGAATGACATAGAAGATCTGGATATATGTGTTAAGTGGCCTCAATTTGAATCTGCTTTAAAACATGGGAGTTCAAGTCTTGATCATTCTGAAGATATTTTTTCCAAAAACATTGCTTCAAAATCTAATTCTGAAAGCAAGCTTCCCTCTCCTGATGTTTTGGATACAATTAAACAAATTGGTGATGTTGTTGATGGTCATGAAAAAATTATTAATGATATTCAAGATTTACAGGTGCACATTTTAAATGTTCATTATTTGTGTACTGTACATCACTTGCATATCAATCATTCTCTCACATTCATTTGTTCATTCATTCATTTTGTTCATTTCATTTATAATTTATTCATTTCGTTCATTTCATACATTTTATTCATTTCATTTGTTTCATTCATTTTAAGACACATTTTATTTATAAAATGTTATACACTGTACATGTACTGTACAGAATCCCTCTTCTTTATTTTAAATTTTTGGCTTAAATTTATATTGTGATAAGGGGCCATACACAAAATATGTGATGCTTCGGGGGGTGTTGGGGTGTTTGAACAATAGTCCATAATGTCACAAGGGGGGAGGGGGTATCACAAAGCACTGTCACATGATGGAGAGGCTGAAATTAAACATGACATGTTAATGTTGATGAGAATTTATTGTAGAGTTGCAAATCCTCATTCTATACCACGAACAATGATATATTGGAGCTAGCATGAAGTATTTACCATGAAAGTGAAGTGATCGCTGACACTGTAGTGGTAATGAGTCATCTGTGGACACCAATGGCCTTATTGTCAACGAATGAGCAAGGAATGTAGTGATTAATGTAAATAGCGTCGCTATGAGAACGATGAAATAAAGGCTGATCCGGCACATGCTCTTGAATAATTACTGCATATTAATTTGGTGTTGGGGGGGGGGGGGGTTTGGCTCAGAGTCACGTAATTTTCGATGGGGGGTAATGCCAACCGTCACAAAAAAAGCATCACATATTTTGTGTATGGCCCCTAATTGGTAATTGGTTTTATACACCATTTATTACTTATATATATATACTGTAGACCACAGATACTATGGCATGCTAACTTTGTGAAATTTATATACTTTAGGAAACAATGCCTAAAAAAGCAGATAAGAAAGATTTGGATGAATTAAGAAAACGGCCTGGTAAGTCAATATTTAAAAAGAAAATTTGAAATAATTTTTTAATGTCGGCCACTGTAGTCCAACTAGGCATGTTGGGGCTTTTGTGATGCAGTAGATTTTGAACTAAATTTCAATGTTTAGATGTTCCAGAGGACATCATGGCCCAATTGGATAGGTTGAAAACTCAAATGCAAAACATGATAAATTGGAAAGATGACATGATCAACAAGGTAAAACAGTATTCATTTAAGTACTATTTTTAAAACAATTTAAGTTATTTTTTAAACATTGATTAAGGTGATATGTTAGTTTGTTAGGACACATTTCACCCTGAAGTCCAAACTTTCTTTTAATTTAATTTAATTTAATTTAATTTAATTTAATTTAATTTAATTTAATTTAATTTAATTTAATTTAATTTAATTTAATTTAATTTAATTTAATCTTTAATTTTAATTTATTTTTAGTTTAATTTATGGCTGAAAATTTGTAAACTTAAATTATGCAATAAATTATACTAATTTAAAAAATAATAATAATTAAAGTTTAAAGAAAATAATTCAGTTCTTCCTCCTATCAATGGCTACCAAAGAAAATTCCAGGTACAGAAATTGGACAATAATTTATAATGTTTTAAAATAATATCTTAATGTCTAATTTGTTAAAATAGCATAATTTGCATAACTAATTATTATTTATAACAAACTAAGATTTAGAATAATGCCCCAAGGTAGACTAATCCCCCAGGGTAGACTAATGTCCCAGGGTAGACTGATGCCCCAGGGTAGGGTAGACCAATACCCTAGGTTAGGCTAATACCCCAGGGTAGACTAATGCCCCAGGGTAGACCAATACCCTAGGTTAGATTAATGCCCTAGAGTAGACTAATGACCCAGGGTAGACTAATGCCCCAGGGTAGACCAATACCCTGGGTTAGATTAATGCCCTAGAGTAGACTAATGACCCAGGGTAGACTAATGCCCCAGGGTGGACTAATGCCTCAGGGTGGACTAATGCCCCAGGGTAGACCAATACCCTAGGTTTGACTAATACCCCAGGGTAGACTAATGCCCCAGGCCAGGTAGACTAATTGGATAAATAGCTTCTATAGAATGCGGGTAGCCATTCCTGAAATTGATTTATGCATAAATTAATTACCAATTTGAAGGGAATTGAAGACCTGAACAGCATGAATCAATCACTTAGAGAATTTAAAGAAAATCTGCAAAAACTGAACATTGCAACAAAAAATCTTGCAGAGGAAGGAAACAAAAAGCAAAAACACATTGATGTTAGTTAAGTAACGTTAAATTATTTCTTTACTGAGTTTGTAACTTTATATGTTTGCAAATCTTTATGCAACTAATGTCAAGCTGAAAAATTCTAAGTTTCCAAACAGGGATTTGTGAGAACTAATCACATGCTTTGACCATTAAACTATTGAAATTACTACTAGGCTTCACGTTTCTTTTTGAACCTTAATAATCTTCATTGCAATTTTAGAACCTCTATTCATTGTCTAAAGATATGCAGGAGAATAAAGCGGACAAAGAAACAGTTTCTATGGAAATGGATGATGTAAGTTTGAGTTGGTCGACGTAATTTACGCTTTGGTATCACAATATATAAGGAATGCACTTTTTCACTTTATTGTGTATAATTAACAAATTACAACATTTCTTTTTAACAATCTATTGCAGAAAGCAGATAAACTAGCGTTGGATAACATGATTAGCAGAATGAAGTTTGATGCAAGTTTTGGAGCTCTAGATCAATCCATTCAGGATATTTTGAACAGACTTAATGGACAGGTTTGTGTTAATTCACCTGAAAAACCCTACTTCATTTATAGTCAGTTTCAGCTTGCTTTTGAAATTCGTTTGTCAACATTCGTTGGAATTCGTTGTGAAGTTCGTCGTGAAGTTCGAATTTAATAAGCTTTGAATTGAGTTCCTTTGGTAAAATCGCGGAGAAGAAGATTATTTGTTGTATAGAATATAATAATAGATACTTGGTTAAGCAGAATGCCGACTTAAATTTGTATCTACCTCGCAACGTAGTTCGGAACATTGCAACGTAAGTTCGGAATGTTCATTTCAATTATACGTATCGGATTTCAAAAGCAAGCTGAAACGGACTATAACGTAAGCCAAAAGACAAAATACTGGAAATATAAGATCAGTAACGGTTACTCACCCCAGCTATCGCAAGAAACTGCGTGACGACCAGAAGATGGAAAACTATAAGCCCTAACTTATTTAAATTACAGGAAGCTGCTTTGCAAGAAGCCATCTCAAAACTTAATAATGAGGTTGATGGTAAACTTGACAGAATGGAGATTGATCCGTTAAAGGAATATATAAGTAAGTTATTAATGGCGATTATTCTGTATCATTGTATTGGTTCGTTGGATGGATGGTTGGATGGATGGTTGGGTTGGATGGTTAGGTTGGTTGGTTGGTTGGTTGGTTGGATGGTTGGTTGGTTGGTTGGTTGGTTGGTTGGTTGGTTGGATGGTTGGTTGGTTGGTTGGTTGGATGGTTGGATGGTCGGTTGGTTGATTGGTTGGTTGGTTGGTTGGTTGGTTGGTTGGTTGGTTGGTTGGTTGGTTGGTTGGTTGATTGATTGATTGATTGGTTGATTGGATGGATGGATGAATGGATGATTAGTCAGTCAAACGTTCAATTAGTCACGTTTTAATACCATAATTTAACTTTCTTCTCAACAGACAAACGTATCAAGGCGAATAAATGTAAACACGTCGACCTTCCTATCTCCGATGATTCTGCCGCTGGCATGACCAAGTGAGTGAAAAGTAATGAGTTATTATGAATCCCCAAGCTTAGCTCTCCGTCCGACTTTCAGTAGCTAAATGGTTAGCCAACAACAGGAGGGCCTGCCCACAGGCTACTCAATGTTTAGAGCATTTAACTTAAGAAAAACCCACATTCGTCTGTTCTTTTAATACTATTTCTACTAATTGCTTCAATTAATTTTGTTCTTTCAGACCAGTCTTGAAGTTTCATTGCATATCATGTGCTCGACCAGTGGATGTACAGCCAGGAATGTAAGTAAACATGTATGGGATATAAGTTCTAACGTGGCTAATTGTAACGCTAAGTGCAGCGTGCACAAGAGCAAGTTTTTTTCGTAGATTATTATTATCGTTTGTTTTAGGACGGCAATTCCATTGCCACAATATCCTGGATTTCCTCCGTCCAAGTCCAATCGTCCTTACGCACCATATGAACTAGAACACATGAGACAACACGTCAGAGGGTTGGTATTAATTAATCTTTGTATCCATGTAAATTTGTTGGTGGTCGTGCTGATGTTGATGTGTATGATGATGGTGATGCGTAAGGTGCGTGTCACCACGTGTTATTCGTGTTGTTAGTGGTGTTGGTGGTGAAGTTGTTGTTATTGCTACTGATGTTGTTGTTGTTGTTGTCGTTCTTGGTGTCGTCTTTGATGCTGTTGTTGATTAATAAACTTAGTCACGTGGCCATGAACTGACGTAATTTGATGAATTCATTTTCAGGAATTACGATGGTCAGGATCACACATCAACGAGACCATGCGGTGGTCTTCATACTATGACCTACACTACTCGACGGGCGACTAAAACCAAGTAAGACTGCGTTTACACACTGGAAAATTTATCCGGCCGATTTATGGTTTAAGCGCATGTTAGGTAATGAAGGACGGTGGGAAGTGGTAGACCACAATGAGCCCACAGTTCATTTCGCTGATCGTATTTCGTTTTAACATGCACCTAAACCAGAAAATAGAAATCGTGACATGAGTGCTGGGAGGGTACTTGTGTGTGATCCTTATCAGCGACGACATATTTTATAATATATGTTCGTATATTTTATTTAGTCCTGGTCAGTATTATATCAAAGAAGAGGAAGAAGTAATAGTACCTTTGAGGTATGTGATTCAGTGGTTACCCCTGTGTGGCTAATGTAGCTCGGCTTTGTTTTGATTTTTTGTCTAATTGTGTTCGTTTTGTTTATAATATATTATTCATGTTTCAGGGACGAAACGTCAGTTCAAGGCCACGACGGTCAACTTTACAAAGGAAGGATCAATGATTACAACGAACAGCTTCCAACACTACAGCAATCACAGGTAGGAAAAAATAAATATGCAAGTCTGTATAATGATATTAGGTGCCGCTTGATGATGCGTTTCGGAGATGATCCGATCAGATTCCCCAGGAACCTGGCTAGCACAGAGATCAGTAGCCTAGGACACTAGCAGGCCGCGGCCATAGCTCACGCCAGAAGCGAAAGGCCTAGAAACTAGGCTAAGTTTTCCGCTTTTTTTTTTGGTCGGGTGCTCGCGCAGGCGCAAAACGTTTGGCAATGATGTTTTTAGCGCCAGGTTCCAATGCGACGGTGAATGATGCAAAATTTGCGTGGCTTATCGCATAAATTGCGTATAATGCAGTATTTTTTGTACACTTGTCTTATTATGATGTATGATGGTGTATAATGCGTGAACTTTGCCATGCTTCTATAGAGTTATAGAAACCAGCTATTCGATCAATCACCGCATGAGTTTTCAAAATGTTAGTTTATAAATTTGTGTAGTTCAAATTTCCGACCACTTTACTTTTCCTGCTTTGTTTTCAGCAGTTACAAACGTCTCCTAAAAATTCCCCAAAGCCACCTGTTGTCCTATCGAATCCCCAAACGTCCCCGAGATCCCAAACGCCGATGAGGCCTCGATCAGCTGTGATCAGATAGCCAAATGCGTCGCCTCACAGAACAAGTGTGATCCTAGTTCCCGAGTGTCCCCGATTGTCGATACTTCAATCGAGGTTTGGGGTTTGGGGAACCTCTGTGCTCTTCTAAAGAGATTTCTGAATTCGAAATTCCATTGTAAAACAAACAAGTGAAATTTGTCCAATGGCGAAGTATATGATGAAATCGTGTAAGCCATACAAAAACATTTTCAAATGAGTTATGTTGCGTTATTTTGAGCATCACCCTCATTCAATCCACTGCAGTCGGGTTTATGCTTATTTCAGCAGAGTTGGAAAAGGCGGCTGTGGATATGCGGGTACCACCCTAGCCTGCGTGGCAAGCGCGCTGCCCCCAACAGCGGAACGCCTGCCACAAAGGCTAGGAAGGTTAGTACTAGTGCGGAAAGTTTAAAGTGAAACACATTTAACACCACATAAAACAATTTAGAGTCGGAGAAAGTTATAACTGATCAGGCGGAGTGTTGCGGAGGAAGGTATTTTGAAGTAAAACATTGCATAACCAACAAGTGCACTGCACTGGCAGTAGCAGCAGTCACGGTGAGATACCTGAAGTCTGCTTCTCCGCAACAATCGAGAGTAGTTAGCTGCAGCCAGTACACACGTAAAAATCTCGCAGTTTGTTAACAGGATGTGTTCGCAACAGGCTGGTAGCAAGGCTGTTAACGAGTTGTAACAATGTTAGCATCAGCTGCCTGTTAACATTACGTTCTTATAGTTGTAGCATGGTGACAGGGTGCTGGAACAACTTGCCACAGGGTCTGTTGGAGTCATCAACCTTGTTACAAGTTGTCAACATCCTGTTACAGACTTGTCAACAATCTGGGACAGCCAGTGCGAACACATGATGGTGACAGCTGTCTGAACTGCCTGTAACGACGTGTTTGCAGGTCTCTAACAGCTTGCGCGTTTTTACGTGTGTAGCAGGCTAGCAGTATTGCAATGCCTACCTAGTTTTTGCTGCACGATATAAAACATTACGACGAAATTTACATATAACCTATCTCTTTTCTACGATGAGTGACATTGTCAGAATGTGACAAAAAAAGACATTTCTATGAGATTCTGTAAAATAAGAAACGTTCTCTGTTTTATACACACAAATATTTGAATTTATATAATGAAGTGTAAATAACTTGTATAATTTATTATGCACGAAACCAACATTTATTGAAGTTTTACACCTGTGAAATTATTGACCGAAAGCTACATTTATTATGATTTAACTTATAGCAAGATCTACCAGTCAATTTCTCCGGCTAACAGAGGAGCTTAACCCTGACACAACCGCTAGTTTTATTCAGTCCATGTGCCCTTATATGTAACGTGCCCGTATATGTAACGTGTCCTTATATGTAACGTGCCCGTCTATATAACGTGCTCGTCTATATAACGTGCTCGTATATGTAACGTGCCCGTATATGTAACGTGCGCGCTTATATGTAACGGGCCCGTCTATATATCGTGCCCGTATTTCAAACGTGTCCGTGTATGTAACGTGCGCGTATATGTAACGTGCCCGTAACGGTATATGTAATGTAACGTTAACGACTTTTTGGCTTCGCCGTTCTTTACACGCAAAAATTGTCGACGGCTTTTCTCCCCCGCTAAATTTTGCGAGACCGGGCCAGGTGGCAAAGAAACATGGCCGCCGGACTTTGTACTGGTTTTGAAAGAGCTCGTCTCTTCTTGACTAAAAACTCATTTTTCACGGTCTTTTACTTGTCTAAAAGACGCCACCCACCCAGGAGAAACAGGCAATTGAGTTCAAGCAGAGATGAAGCACGGCCTGAAGATTGCAAAGTACTTTATTTAAATTCTTCTGGGTCGGATAAACGCTCGTTCACAGGCCAAACAGCGAATGAGTTTCTTTCGAGATACAGAGAATTGCATCCTAGTCACTCAATTGAAGAAATTAATCTCTGGAACGCGAACCTACTTCGTTTTAGCTTATCCCATGTGGAGAGCAAAATGAGGATTGCCGGCGGAGAAGACCTACCCGAGGATAGATCAAAGTTTTTGGCAGTTCAAGAAATGGCTCGTCATCTTCTAGGAGCGAGTAAGTTAATCGTTTCGTGTCCAATGTGGAATTTTAGTGTACCGTATGTCTTGAAACAGTACATAGATTGTGTTGTGCAGTCGGATTTGACTTTTCGGGAGACGGAGAGCGGAGTAGAAGGGCTGGTTATTGGAAGGCCATTACTTCTGATAACTTCGTCTTCTTACGATTTCTCGGTCGAACCATTGAGTAAGCTTGATTTCCAGGTGCCCTACTTGAAGACTATTTTTAACTTTATTGGATTTCGAGACGTCCGACATATCTACATCGCAGATACAAAGAACAACGGTGCAGAAACACTTATGAAACGTGCTAGGCAAAGAATTGAGCAAGAAGTTGTTAGGTTTTAAAACTCTGTTTTTTTTGTCATTCAAATATGAACGGTTGAGTTTGGCACCTGTTCATTACGATTTGTGAATATTATTAAACAAAGCAACAAACAAATTGAGAACAATAGACCAGCCTGCAGTTAAATCCAAATGCCACATAGCAATACAGCCAATACTGGTATAGTGCAATACAAAGATAATGACCACAATTATTTCGGCCATAATTACTGTACTGTACAGGGAACAACTGCCTTCTGTGGAATAACCCATGGCTGATTTTTTATTTATCAAATAATTTCTCTACTTAAATAATATAACTTGAACTCAATTCATTACAATTAACCCCCTTTGACTACTGGAGTTCTTACTTGAGTAAAATAATAAAGGGGCTAGTTTTGGTCTATTCTGGAAGTCAAAGGGATACATGTACTGTCAGTATATATTAATTAATGTGACATTGTATTTCTCAAGCAACTTTACAAACTGTACATGTATTTCTCAAGCAAGTATGCAAAGCTGGTAACAGGGTCTGTTCTTCAGACTAATCCCACTCCTTGGCAAGACTCACATAAAGTTACTGTTACCAGAGATGTTCACTTTTGATGGATCAAAAGGTGTCCCAGCAAAAGGTGAATTAGGTGCATCCCAAGCTTTCTTGAGCATTTCATGGGTTTTCTGAAAAGAAAAGGTATTCTGAGTTTGAATGCAAATACTGTATGATAGGAATCCTGTCCATTCCTGTCCTGAGGAACATTTTCCTGAGTGGAAACTAGCCTGCGCCGCAGATGTCTAAACCCCTTAACCAGGGGTTTAGACGTCTGCGGCGCAGGCTAGTGGAAACCAGCCTTAAAACTTACCATTTCTTCACTAGTAGGTTTTCCCATCATCTTTTGCCTTTGATCATACATTACTTTTTCATAGTCACACTGTGTTTGTTCATCAAACTCGCTGATGTCCCTAGTTGTGTCTATTTTACTCTTATCAATTTCCTCATCCCCTTTAATCACACATGTCCACCATCTGTCTTCTGCTTTATCCATTGAAATGTGCACGTGCTCTCCAGGAATAAGTGTCCACATGGATTCTTCTGCCTGTATTCTCCACTGTAGCTCTCCTTGTAGCAAAACATTGGACCCTATTGAAAACATACATACTGTACACACTGCCTGTATACACAACAAATACTGTAATGCCAAATATTACTTCTACATGTAATAATTACCCAATCCTTCACCTGGCATACCACCATTACATATAATACAATTTCTCACACACAGCTGGGAGCTGCTGCAGCATCCACCGCAAGCTTAACCTTTATTTAACCACAGATAGCTATCACAGCTTTACATCACATTACTGTTACCTACTACAGCTCAACTAGAAATAAACTAAATACAGGATGACTAATAGCAGTTCATCACATTTTGCACATAACCTAACAATTAAACTTCAACCCATGAAGCATTATTACAAGGGGAAGGGTGGGTGGGATTCATTAGAGGTCAAGCATTAGTGAAACAACAACAAAAAACATGCTGACATAACCCGCACCCCCTATACACCTGATTACCCATCATGCCCCCAGCAGTGTGAGAGAAAACATTTTCTGCTTCTTTCATTCCTCAGCGAGCAGAAAATAACACTTTTTTTCAACTGCTCCCAGTTTGGTCTTCCTTCACTTAAAATTTTCCTTTACCAAAAAAATCCCCACAACTATAACTAAGCTTGTCTTAATTCTTAGAAAGTTTTCATGGCAATGTAATAGAGATAAGTTTCGTAGAAACACCAGTGACGTAAAATATTTATTTGCTAAAAAATAAATATTAAATATTATTAGCAAATAAATATTTTATGTGGTGTTTCCACAAAACTTCTAATCTATATTATATTGTCTTATTTTCAAATCCTACCTTCCTTCACGTTTTTCAGGGCAACTTTTAGATAGTTATTTTTGATGTCAACCAGGACATCCTTTCCTTTCACTGTATTGGATACTGGCACCCGTACGTCAATTTCACTTCCTGTTTGTGACCACATATAATTCTCCAACACACCACCATTAAAACAGTCAGGGGCTGTGCTAGGTTTTGCCACTTCAGATTTAGCAGGCTGAGCATTTTTAGACGATGTAGTGGCTTCAAGTAAGCTGGGCAAAGAAAAAGCAAGCAATGTTACATGATTATCAGGTCTGGTCAGAAAAATGTAGTGACCCTTGCTGCAGCATTGTTTGTAACAACGTAGAGTGCTGTGTAGGCAGTGTTTAGAATAGACCAAAGTGAAAAGGTGGTACACTGCTGAGATTAATTTTGATAATGAACCTCCACTTGAAATGTCAGTACAGTATTTCATTATCAATTCTAGAGCTAATACATGCGAAAAGTCCTGACTACTGGAAGGGATGCGTTGTTTAGATTTAAAACCAATGCACGTCTGTGTATGCCTGGTTTGTTTGTGATTCTAAATAACTATGTGAATCTCATGGCCATTGCATTGTTTACCACCTTTTCACTTTGATTGTTTGATTGATTGTAACAAGTTGCTAATTATTACAGTATCATTATTTTCCACCTCAGTTTGCTGTCCCAGAATAACTATCCCAAGTTGCTACAAGGTTGACAATTTATTCACAGGTCTGCTTGTTACAAGCCTGTTGCAAACACTGTCATCTTGTTGGCAAGCTGCAAGATTTTTTTATTTATATTGTACAATTATATTATACATGTACAGTTAATTGCTGTATATTAGTATAATTGGAATTTAAGAGTTCTAAGTGATAGTTAAAATATGATTGGCCGATCTTTATGGGCATTTACAATGGTGAGCCGAAGGCAAGATCGACACGAATATTTTAACTTACTTATCAAATTCTAAGTGTAAATGATGAACACTTTGTTTAAGAGTCGTAGGAAAGGTTAGATAAGATCATTTACAGTTAGAAAAAGCTCAATTTGAGGCACTAGTGCCTATTAACTTTGATAAAACCTTGATGTTTTATTAATCAATGTTTTATCCGTAGTTAAATATGCTGATTAAACATTCATTTCTTTTGAATTTTCTTCATGAATTATTAATGAATTTGATCATTTATAATCAAACCAACACCATTCGGATCATCAATATAGTTTATATAACCATGGAAACAGACCCCAACCAGCCACCATCAACTGAACTTATTCTAGAGTACATCTAAAAAACAGTTAATGTGGCATGCTGGTGCTTCACGCATTATGTATGTCCTATGTTAGAATTCCATACCTTTGAGTTGGTTTTTGAACAGTATCAGTTGAAGTGTCATGTAATGGTTGATCTACGTGTTGAGATGAATCAACAGGATTGCTTGTTTCTACATCAACACTTGACACAACTGGAGGTATGTTTGATGGTGTTGACTACATTAATAAAAAAAGTAAGTATGGAATTTAAAACATTAAAAAAAGTTGACAAAAATAGTCATACTGCCGTTTGCAAGCTACAGGTTAAGCATTGAGCATTTTAACCATTTCCTGCATGAACCAGCCAATTTTTATTGTCATTTGGCTATTTTATATTGTATGTAATGCATCTACATCAATTCAAAAGGTAGCATGCAAATGGTAGTGATATAAGACTGCTATGTTTGGTGGAACATTTTTCTCACCAAAATGTTCACTTACTAGGGGAACTGTTGTATTAATTGGAGTTGGGTCATGCTTTGGATTAATTTTAGTCTCTTTTTTCTTTTTCTTCTCTTTTGAATCAGCAGATGTTTTATGTGGTCTTTCTTCACTTTTAAGCACAAAACTTTGGTATTTTCTAAATATCTAAAAAATATAATATATAATTATTTAAGAAATAGAAAATGGCCACCCGTGTTTATATACTAGCCTGATGCAAACAAGAGAGTGAGTTGGGAGAATTTGAAAGTTTATGTGAACCTGAGCTGTAATAGGTGAGGGTTTACATAAGTACTTACTAAGGCCAATGGAATTGAGGTTTCAGTTTACCGTCCACCGCCCGCATGGGCTTGAAACTATTGCATGAATTTTTCATTATTCAAAATAATTTTCCACATCAGGACTTTCAAATATACTATTTACATCATTTACACAGCGTGTATACACTTTTTATTAATAAATAGTGAAGCCTTCGATACGTCCGCGATGTCACTACTCTGGCATCCAGGGTACGATGTCACAAAATATTACTATGAAAATTTTTCTTGGGTCGGGTCGTGGGCTGAGGATGGGCAATGGCCCTCCCTCGGTCCATGGGTGCCACTGACAAGGATGATAGGTCCACAGATCGATTTCATTATATTTTCGGACAAGATAAATGAATATGATTCCAATAATGAAGCCACATCACATTTTGAAAATCCTCGGACGGTAAACTGAAACCTCAATTCCATTGGCATCCTCAATTCCCAAACTCACTCGAGTATATATATATATATACTTTTTTTTTTTTTATATATATATATATATATATATATATATATATATATAAAAATATATATATATATATATACTATAAGTGGGCTTACCTCAAATATTGATGGTCGCTACTGTCAGTTTCACGCTGAAACTGACAGTAGCGAACATCAACATTTGAGGTAAGCCCATTTATAGTATATTCGCTCTATCTTTACGGTATTGAGCACTTTTTGACATTTCGCGAACAACACTTTGTTTGTTTGAATATATATATACATATACATATACATATACATACACATATTCACTGTAAAATGCACTAATCAAAGTATTTCTGGGTATCTGATATTTACATGGGCTTCATAAGAGTGCTTTAACACAAGTTTCACGTTTTTCTTTAGCTGTCAGATCGACAACTACTAATAAGGAAGACTACTTCCAAAATCGCAGTGGATCGAGTTACCTTTGCAAGCATTTTTTCTGCCACTCCAGGCGGAAATCCCATTTTG
This sequence comes from Paragorgia papillata, assembly GCA_035771165.1. Taxonomy (NCBI): domain Eukaryota; kingdom Metazoa; phylum Cnidaria; class Anthozoa; order Scleralcyonacea; family Coralliidae; genus Paragorgia; species Paragorgia papillata. Next base: position 11,742 of record JAWNZC010000347.1, on the reverse strand, counting down.
TCAGTCTTCTTGTGCATAATGCGAAAAAAGTCCGTCCTTCGAGCAAGAAAACTGAAGACCACTTCGAGGAATGGTTCAATTTGTTCGCAGTTCTGAAGAACTCCAAAAAACAAGTCGTCAAACTTGTTCATGGCCGCCGCCATCTTGTTTCTTTCTCTGACAAAATTTAAACCCACGCGAGTCGTGGGGCAAAGAAGGCACGCCATTGGCTACCGTAGTCCCGCGAGGTTCCTGCGTGTAAGTTGCGAGAAGTCAGTTTTCGAGATTTCATTTTTCTCCGAATTTTAATAAAAATAAATTTTTAAACATGCCCTATGTATGTGAAAGTTAACTACTTCTGCTTTAGCTTTTCATTCTATTTTAAGAATTTTTTTTAAAAGTGTGCTTTAATCTTTAAATTAGCCTGCGTGCAGTCTCTACCCGGAAAGCGGAAATTATCTTTAAATCTACTTTTATCTTTTTTAGAAAGAAAAGGTTCAGCAGGTGTTGTCAAAATTCGAAACTACTACAGGCGGACGAGAACGGAGTCAAACGAATACCAAAAAACTCTCACGTCATTTCTTTATTCAGCTGATAAACGTTTTGTGGCCAAAAGATATTGCAGATTAAGAAACTGATAGATAACTGGAGGTTTAGTAGTTGTTTTGACAAGGGCGAAGGTCTAGAAGAACAAAGTTCTATCAAACCAGCAAAGTTTACGGCTTTCGGCGCCATGGAGGTTATTTTTAGGGCAATCTCTTTGCTCGTCTTTTGTGTTTTAAGTACACGTTTTATTACAGCTAAACTGGGTAAGTAAAACAAAAAGTTACTTAAGATTTAAATAAATGGTAGCCCAGATAAAACACCGTACCTATAGAGAGAATTAATTTTTTCGTTGAGACTTGGAAATCGAAGTGATGTTTTACGAAACCATGGTATCGTTTTCTTTCGCCAATTTAATAGAGTTCTAGAAAAATATTGTTTAATTATACAACATTGTTGCTGTTTTTCGACAATATTAATCTTTTTTTAAACATTAAACCGTTGGTCAGTAATAGTATTTAATTATTTTTTCTACGTCGGGAGTAAATTTTGAATATTTCAAAATATAAAATGAATAACTAGAAAAGTAATCTATACAAGCGTGCGTTAAATACGTTTTCTCAAAGTTCCTTTCTTATTTCCTTTGGGATAAAAATAAAATGCTTGACAATGATCTAATTTACCAGTCGTCTATTTGTTATATGATTGAAAAATAATATTTTTTGGTAGTCTCTAGTGTTTTCTGTAGAAAGAACTTAAGCCGGTTTTCCACTAGGCGACTTTATTCGCGCGAAGCGACTTTTTATTTTGTCTCATGAGCTCTGAGCTGGAACTAATCAGAAATCTATTGAATTCGAACAAAAGAAAGTCGCTTCGCGCGAAAAAAATCGCCCAGTGGAAAACCGGCTTTAAGCCCAAATCAAACGAGAACGCAAGTCATCGCAAGTTGGCAGTCACGCTATCTCAGCCAGCCGCTCAAGTTAAAACTTGTTTAAAACACTCATGAAACCTTTATTTTGTTAATTTGGGTGTTCGAACGACCGCCACAGAAATTTATGACTGCCAACTTGCGATGACTTGCGTTCTCGTTTGATTAGGACTTTATACACGTTGTTTATACCAGTTTATGGAAACTATTTATTAGACTGTAGTTTTACACAAAAACACGATATTTTTATTTGGGGGGAGGGGGGAAATTAATTATTCGACCAGAACTGTTTTGTTATAAATGTCTAACGTAAATGTTTTAACTTACTGCAGACGTTATTGAAGCAATATCTGTAACTGGCGTGAGCAGAAACAAAGTTTTTCGTAGCGTCAGTGTTGAGACAGCTGCAAGACGTAGTGTCGCAGGTAAATAGATGTGCAAGAAAGTTTGCGGGAGAAAATATTTGTGTTTTTGTTTTTGTCCTTGTTTTCGGTATCGTTCTTCGTGTTCGTATTTTCTTATTCTCGTTTCTCCATCCCGTCGTCGTTGTTGTCGTCGTTGTTGTTGTTGTTGTTGTTGTTGTTGTTGTTGTCGTTGTCGTTGTTGTTGTTGTTGTTGTCGTCATTGTTGTTGTTGTTGTTGTCGTCGTCGTTGTTGTCGTCGTTGTTGTTGTTGTTGTCGTCGTCGTTGTTGTTGTTGTTGTTGTTGTTGTTGTTGTCGTCGTCGTTGTCGTCGTCGTTGTTGTTGTTGTTGTTGTTGTTGTTGTTGTTGTCGTCATTGTTGTTGTTGTTGTTGTTGTTGTTGTTGTTGTTGTTGTTGTTGTTGTTGTCGTCGTCGTCGTTGTTGTCGTCGTTGTTGTTGTTGTTGTTGTTGTTGTTGTTGTCGTCGTTGTTGTTGTTGTTGTTGTTGTTGTTGTTGTTGTTGTTGTTGTTGTTGTTGTTGTTGTTGTTGTTGTCGTCGTCGTTGTTGTTGTTGTCGTCGTCGTTGTTGTCGTCGTTGTTGTTGTTGTCGTCGTTGTTGTCGTTGTTGTTGTTGTTGTTGTTGTTGTTGTTGTTGTTGTTGTTGTTGTTGTTGTTGTTGTTGTTGTTGTTGTTGTTGTTGTCGTCGTTGTCGTTGTTGTTGTCGTCGTTGTTGTTGTTGTTGTTGTTGTCGTCGTCGTTGTTGTTGTTGTTGTTGTTGTTGTTGTTGTCGTCGTCGTTGTTGTTGTTGTTGTTGTTGTTGCTGTTGTTGTTGCTGTTGTTGTTGTTGTTGTCGTCGTTGTTGTTCGTCGTCGTCTTGGTCCTAGTCTTATTTGAACATTTTTTTATCTTTAGCCTTAGTTCAATATGACATAATCGTATATTGGAGTTCCAGATGTCACGGAGTTGCAGAAGTTTTCATGATCCTCAAAGCCACAGATTCACAAAGTGAACAGATTCATTTACAAAAATCCTGGGCGTGGGGAATAACTCCACGATCACGAGCAAAGTACGTAAATCATAAACACCATTTGATATCTATATCATAAGACTAAAACTGGTTTGGTGTAAGGCAACAAGCTAGTATAGTGCGTGCATGTGATTGGAAAGTCATAAGTGCATGGTAAGGAAAGTTGTGTAACTGTGGGCGCTTTCCAATTGACAAGGTTAGACCGGTCAGTCCGGCCAGAATGGACTTGCTTTTGATTAGGACCAAATTTTCCAGTCTGACCGTCCTAAGTCTCAAACGAATCGTGTTCCATTTAACCGGACTGACCGGTCTAACCGTGTAAATGGAAAGCCCCCTGTGTGTAACATATGACGTCAGGGTTTGGCGTGACGCAATGTTGGTGTGATGTCATGTGACCACATGTTATATAAACATTTTAATTTAGTTTGCTAGTCAAGTTCAAAATTCTCAGGAAAAAGTATTGGTCTCCAAACGAGATCGAAGCCACGTAATCTTCTAGACACTAACAGACACTTTAAATTGTACATTGTCATGCTTGATTTAATTATGAATTGAGCTGCAAACTCGCGTCATGTCATTTTAAGTTATTAGTGAACATTATTGTTATTCATATTGGGGGGTTTTCTTTCCATTTTAGACCAAGTGTATATCGAATTATGATCAAGCCTGTCGATGGATTATCCTCCATTTTAATTTCTACAAATAACACGGGACCTGTTCCGAAGTTTGACCAGGTGGCTCTTAAAATAATTTTAATAAACTTAAAATTATATAACACCTTACTAAAACTTTCTTGATTCTTTTCGCTTCCAAAAGTTTTTTATTCACAGTTCATATATCACAGTCACAGTTCACTCTTGCCCGAAGCTCACCTTCACAATAATGTCTCAATCAATTCCAAGCGTGACCATCCCCCCCCCGGGCATTTGACGGGCATTCGACGATTCACCTGTTCCCAGGGTCGGGCATTTGCCTCTGCAGGTCGTCCCCGGGGTGGGGAATTTGTTGAAGTGCCTACTAGACTAAATAGTATATGGCAAGTATAGTTATTTTCTTGAAAAGTAACCTGGCAAAAGTAAGTACTGTAAGTCTATACTCAATTACGAAAATTCTATCTTTTATAAAGGCACACCACATATTTCATACTAATACATGCTCGTCGACTTCTCTAGCTTTTTCATATAAAACTACAATATATTTATTTTTGCCATAAAAATACCACTGACTCACAAGCACCAAAAATGTCGCATGTCTACCGTTCTTTAACCGTATTATAAAATTCGCCATGCACATTGTGATTGCGACCAACCATGGCGGATTTACAGGAGTTTGAGGGGAATGATGTGCCGTTTGTGGCTTCCTGGCTTCAGGAAAAAGGCGTGGACAACTAATAGTTGAGACGTTTGAAAGTAGTTTTTGACCTTTATTTTATAAATATACGTTTATGTTTAATAATATGGATGGTCACAGCCGCTTCAGTTGTCTGACAATATAAACATCTCCTTCTTTAAATTCCCATGGGTGGGGCATTTGCATCAATTTCAAGACCCCTCCGTGGGGATTTTGTACAGCTATGCTGACCCCATGGTGGGGCATTTGCTGTACTCTAACGCAAAAATGTCAAATGCCCGTCAAATGCCCGGGGGGGATGGTCACGCTTGGAATTGATTGAGGCATGACACTCACTTACTCCCCGCAGCCATCCACGTTAGAGCTATATGCGTGTTATTTCCGGCTGAAGTACGTTGGTTTGTTTTTTGCTCAATCTCCAACAAAGCTTATGACGCGGGAGCAAGGGACCACACCCATCTTGAAAAACCTATTTAAAGTGCCAATGCAGCGAAATTTCACCCCAGTTTTTTATGATTGCATTTGAAAGAACACTTAAAATGACAACGTAACATCTTTCGTAGAATTTCGTTTCCTTGCTTCATTCTTAAGATATTGATATGCAAATGTCATACTTATGACATCACACTGCATAATGACTTTTTAGAAAAGTATGATTTTCTTTGAGAGTGCTTATCGAAAGTACTTAATAAAAATTTGCACTTGCATGTATGTAGCCATGACTGGTCACTAAACGTGTGTAGCTGGGTGTAAAATATTTGGACTATCCTAAAGTCATTACGTAAAATATTTGGACTATCCTTGGCACTGTAAGAACCTAAGTAGTCTGATTTTTCAGTAGATACCACATATATATATATATAAGAACCTTTTAAGGCTGACTTAAAAAAATGATGGGTCCTATACTCGTTATAATATATGCGTTGTATTCCAGATTCTTATAATCAAGGATGATTCAACAGTTTACGAGTTTGACGTAATATCAAGGTCGAGACGTTCAACTGAAGCAACAACAACAGAAGCCAGTCTACTTTTAGGTATGTTATGAATGGAAACGTGAGGTCCAGGCTGTTGGACAAGCCATTGTTTCATTTTGCCATAGAACAATGACTGCATATTGTAGAACAATGGCTGAGTATTGTAGAACAATGGTTGAGTATTGTAGAACAATGGTTGAGTATTGTAGAACAATGACTGAGTATTGTAGAACAATGGCTGAGTATTGTAGAACAATGGCTGAGTATTGTAGAACAATGGCTGAGTATTGTAGAACAATGACTGAGTATTGTAGAACAATGGCTGAGTATTGTAGAACAATGGCTGAGTATTGTAGAACAATGGCTGAGTATTGTAGAACAATGACTGAGTATTGTAGAACAATGGCTGAGTATTGTAGAACAATGGCTGAGTATTGTAGAACAATGGCTGAGTATTGTAGAACAATGGCTGAGTATTGTAGAACAATGACTGAGTATTGTAGAACAATGGCTGAGTATTGTAGAACAATGGCTGAGTATTGTAGAACAATGGCTGAGTATTGTAGAACAATGGCTGAGTATTGTAGAACAATGGCTCAGTATTGTAGAACAATGGCTGAGTATTGTAGAACAATGGCTGAGTATTGTAGAACAATGACTGAGTATTGTAGAACAATGGCTGAGTATTGTAGAACAATGGCTGAGTATTGTAGAACAATGGTTGAGTATTGTAGAACAATGGCTGAGTATTGTAGAACAATGGCTCAGTATTGTAGAACAATGGCTGAGTATTGTAGAACAATGGCTGAGTATTGTAGAACAATGACTGAGTATTGTAGAACAATGGCTGAGTATTGTAGAACAATGGCTGAGTATTGTAGAACAATGACTGAGTATTGTAGAACAATGGCTGAGTATTGTAGAACAATGGCTGAGTATTGTAGAACAATGGTTGAGTATTGTAGAACAATGGCTGAGTATTGTAGAACAATGGCTCAGTATTGTAGAACAATGGCTGAGTATTGTAGAACAATGGCTGAGTATTGTAGAACAATGACTGAGTATTGTAGAACAATGGGTGAGTATTGTAGAACAATGGGTGAGTATTGTAGAACATTGGCTGAGTATTGTAGAACAATGGCTGAGTATTGTAGAACAATGGCTTTCCATTGTTCCATTGCAAAATGGCACAATCAGGCCAGTTCAAGCCTGATGAGGTCATTAACATGGACCGCGGGACACTTTAAAGAAGCCGGCTATAGCTGCCGCATTTTTAATTTTTAACGATATTGAAGACATACTGGTTTCTTTCTTTCAAAGTTTAAAATTGTCTGGAAAAACTCGCAGACTCACTGGATAGGCGCATAGAATATAAAACTGTATCGTATATTCTTTAGTTTGCCGCTATTTTGTTCCTTGCATTTCCGAAGAAACAAACTTGAGTTGGTCACCGTCTTTTCTTGTAGAATACCCTGCCATATCCATTCGTTTTAGAAAGACTGGAATGTGCATCAACCCTTTACAGTCATATCTTCCGCCTCCCATCAACTCTCCGTTGATCGTCAGTTATAACTGTGGCACTCTTGATTCCCTCTTTACCATTACTACGGCGGGTACCATTCAGCATCTCGCTAGCGGCTTGTGCTTTGATATCAATGACGTCACTGCTACCATAGATAGCACCACTGATGCTACTGATACCACCACCAATGCTACTGATATTCCTGATAATTTCAATAGCAACTTAGATTGTGAGGATAGAGGTAGCCGTGTTGTTGGTAATAATGGACAGATCGGTGGTAAGGTGTCTACTAGTGATGGTGGTGGTGATGGTAGTGAAGATAATCCCGGTATTAACACTGGTAATAATGCTACCGGTGCTGGTCGCTATATAGGTGGTCGTATTCATCTTGGTGGTGGTAGCCGTGGTGGCATGTATGGTAAAGGTGGAAGAGGTGGTAGTAATAATGGTAAGGGTTTGTTTAGAATTGGTCATGGTGATGGTAGGAATCAGGAAGGTAGGGTTGGTACAGGTGGTCGCCATGGTGATGGTGATGATGGTGACGAGAATCCTGAAACTAGTACTAAGTTTAGAAATCCAAATGGACGAATTGTCAATATTGGTAATCATGATGATGCTGGTCCTTATACGGCTGGTCCCATTCACCATGGTGGTGAGTTTCGTCGTCTTGGACGTATTAATGATGGTCGTTTGAGGGGTAACAAGCACGGTGATAGTGGTATGGGTGGTGTGTTTCAGGCCAGTATCCGCGGCCGCCACCGTCCAATCAACCCTAGAATAAACGACGTATTGCAAAGCCAAGGCGATGGACCGCTAGTTGAGAATGAGTTTGAAGACCAAGATATCCCCGACAGGAAAAGCATTATCACAGTCACTTCCCGCAGTCTACAAGCGAAAATTTCGCGACTATTCTTGCGAGAAACGTGTTTGCTTGCTTTTAGTTACAAAAACCAGACTAAAGCGAAACTAATTGAAAAGAGGACTCTTTTGAATTGGTGTCTTCAAGAGAACAAGACTGGAAACTGTGTTGGTTATGTTAATAGACGTGTGGTACTCGTGCCGTGTGGAGATGAACGAACATTCTTGGAATTTGCTGGTGAGTTCTCATTTGGTTTTCTGCTAGTACGTACTGGTGTAAATGTAAGGATGGAGTCTGTCTGCCTGCCTGTCTGTCTGTCTGTCTGTCCGTCCGTCTGTTTGTCTGTCTGTCTGTCTGTCTGTCCGTCCGTCCGTCCGTCCGTCCGTCCGCCCGCCCGCCCGTTTGTTTGTTTGTTTGTTTGTTTGTTTGTTTGTTTGTTTGTTTGTTTGTTTGTTTGTTTGTTTGTTTGTTTGTTTGTTGGTGGTCTATTGCTTCCTATGCCCATGTATATGCTACTTGCATTTCAGAATCATTTCAAAAACTCATTAATATTCATGAACCAAATTGTCCACTAATATGCACATATTTGATCATGTGCAAGTCTTTTATACCTGATAAAACTACTATGAATATTAACTAACGTGAAATTTTATATAAAGAATACTAATGAACGTGAAATTTTATATAAAATGTCATCCTAATTACAAATCTATTGTCGGCGTTTTTGAAGCTATTCAAAACACTCGTAGTTGCGTTTTATCAGATCTAAAACACTCGCGCTACGCGCTTGTGTTTTAAATCTGATAAAACGCTCCTACTCGTGTTTTAAATATTACATTATTCTAGATAAGCAAGGATCCCAGGTTACGCCGAAAACATCAGGACAGCTACAAAAGCTGGTATCAGGAACAACAGGTTCTAAACCATCATCCTCTATTACTTCAGCACCACCGACGACGACTACCACTACTACTACAGGTAAGAAGCTTAAGGCTATAGTTAAACTTTGTGATTAGCTGAGTTGATTTATGGTTTTGATGCATGGTAAATAATGAAGAACAGTGGATAAAGGATAAAGGACTGGGTAGCTATTCATCCTTATTTGCAGCCAGCGGCTGAATTGCGAAGGAAGCAGATCAACGTGGCTGTGTCGAGGCATATCAAAGGCGCTCCAGGCAGCCGCCATACGACACAGTTCAGATCGACCACGGATCACAGCTAAGATGTTAGATGTTGATTTTATGCAGGGAGGAAAACCGGAGAACCCGGCGAAAACCCCTCGAAGCACAGAAGAGATCAACTACAACTCTACTCACATGAGTACCAAGCTCGACAACGGTCACCCATCCAAGTACTAACTCCGTCTAACCGGGCTTAACTTTTTGGTGAGAGGCAGCGCGCTAACAGCACACGCCACCATAGACCATGTTCTGATGACCTTTTCTTGTTTTAAGATGAATCTAAACCATAAATTGACTCAATTAATCGCAGTGTGTAAATGGTTTCTCGGCGTACATAAATGTTAGTGCTTACGTGGTTCGTTGATTTGGTGTGTAAATATATTAGAGTGTGTTACGACATCTTAGGCACATGTGAACAACATGTGATGTACATTTAAACAACATATGATTCATGAAGAAAACACAAAGGAAATCAGTACCGTGTCGGTGGTTTGGATATCGGAGGAAGAAATTACATAAATTAAGCAAACTTTCATCTTGATTTTCTCTTAAAATACTGATTTGTTTGAGATGCTATATCATACACTCAGAGGAGTGTTTCATCAGGATATCCAAACACCTCGAAGTTTGTTCAAAAACCTCGGCTTCGCCTCGGTTTTCAACAAACGTCTCGGTGTTTGGATAACACTCCTCCTCATGTATGATATATTACGTAAACAACATGTGATGTACATGTGAATAACATGTGATGTACATGTCAACAACATGTGATGTACATGTCAACAACATGTGATGCACATGTGAGGAATATGTGGGCATGTGAACAACATGTGAGCCGATTTTACATGTTCTTGTGTGGAAATTTCATAAGCTGTAATCTAAGAATATCGATACTCGTTTTGACCAACTCATGTTCTCAGCTCATGTATTTGTTTTCTCGTATGGTGAACTGGATAAGAAACCATTTTGTTGATTTCTTGTTGTATTTTTTATTTAGCTATTAATCAGTGTGGTAACAGCTGTCCGTCAATTTGCTATCCTTCATGCAGTCAGTCGTGCTGTAGCGGAAGTGAAGGTAACATTTCACTTTGTATCTCAAACAGTTTATACTTCCGTGCATGGAAAAAATATTTTAGTTTCTGGGACCGCAAAGGAACACAAGAAAATTTTCTGCCAGTGTAACGAAGCACACACTTGTGCTTCCTGTAAAACTCATTTATACTACCAGCTTACAACATCTCTCAAAGCATTCTACCATGGTGACTATAATTGTATATCCAACTCATTATCTCACAACCATGTTTAACGACCATGTGATGACTACCTTAGAACCACCCAGATGTTACATCACACATTTCCACACAAGTAATCACCACCATGTAACTGTGTATAGTACGAACAAGTTGTCAAACGGAATACTATATTTTAACAGAAAAAGTAATTTCAGTATTCACTGAGAATTTTGATACAAATAGTGAAACTGCACAATTGTATTATTACTTATTCTTCCCTTGCCTTTCCCTCTTTTATCTTTTTCGTTTCTTTTTTAAGTTTCTCTTATTAATTTTTATCTATTTATTTATTATTTTTTCTATTTTTTCTTTACCACCTTACTTTTGTTTTCTGCTGATCAAAAAGATTTCTGGGACCAATGGTCCCGTGGTCCGCTATTTTTTCCACCCCTGCTTCCATGAAGCAAAGCCCAACACATGCATGGCAATGTGTTGGGCTTTGTTTATTTATGGCAATGTGTTGGGCTTTATAATATTTTTTGTCTATGTTTCGAAATGGCAATCATTACGTCATCCCGTCAGGCTTTGCGAAACTGATGCGTGCTAAAATTTCATACGTTCTTTCTATAAATCTTCGCTTTCCTGATGTCTGATCAAGTTGTTTGAAGTGAAGTGTTCTTTCTTGGACATGTTCAGTGTGTTCACAGACGTAGTAGCTGCCAGTTCGCCGCTGCAATGTAGCTCGTTCAATCCAGCTCTTTCACTAACGGCAGGCGAACTGGCAGCGGGATGTCTAATGATCGCTTGAATCTACCGAATTTAGCACTGTAGATTGCACTGTAGGTTATTTTGTACTTTTTAACAAACGCTTAATACGTGCACGCTGTTTCGTGCATAGGCTATGCCAAGCTGCATTGCTATGAGTAGCCAGAGTGAACGCCTAAGCAGGCGTCTTGTTTTTCTTAAGGTACTACTGACCAATGTGGCAACAACTGTCCATCAACGTGTTCCCCTTCGTGTACTCAGTCGTGTTGTAGTCAAGGCAACACCGATTCCATGTCTGAAACAGGATATCCAATAATGTCCCCCCAGTATCCATCCTCTCAGAGTTCATGTCCCAGTGATTGCAGTGCACAGAATTGCGGTCAATCTTGTCCACAGACTTGTTGTCAAAGTAACACAGGACAAACTCAGCCGATGAACAGTAAGTATAAAATTATTAGTATAAAAAATATTAACTACTTAATAACCGAGAGTGAGGTCTTTACGGTAAAATATTAAACCGAGGTCTTGCTGTATTGACCGAGCGATATAGCGAGGTTAATACGCTCAAGACCGAGGTTTAATATTTTACCGTAAAGACCGAACGGTCGAGGTTATTAAGTAGTTTATTATATGGCACTTTTTATTTTAAAATCAATCTTGTATTTCTTGGTCTTCGCTTCCTTTAACTTCGTCAAAACACCGAACTAGCGTTGTTTTCTTCTGTTTCTTTCTCGTCTGGATACTAGAATTTACTTTTATAATGCTCATCGTTGTCTACTTCATCTATATTCGCCGTTTTTCGGCAATAAAAGTTTCTAGGGCATTAACAATTTTCATAATGCCCGTGGGCATTACGGAGAAATCTCGCCACATCAGCAACCAATCACAGCGCGTGATTTTACCGGAAGTAATCCGTGCCATATAATAAATATTGATAACCTACAAAAGGCCTAAAATAATCCGTCCTTTTGCTCATGG